>JASANG010003379.1:0-254294 GCA_030248215.1 Enoplolaimus lenunculus | reverse complement strand
GTTTGAAGAAAAAATGATACGACTTAAATTCGCCACGATAATAAAACGTTTCTGCTCGTGTTCTTATATACTTCCAACTTGAATTTCAATTTCAGCGATTTAGATATGCTTCAGCGTTTATTATAATTCACACTTGGTCATGTAAGAAGAATGATTCTCGCTAATTAGAGATCACAACCGCTTGTGACATGTTTCAAATTTAGCCAACAGTTTTTGTACCTTTCTCCTCACGCTTCGGCTCATGTCTAAATTTTGCAGATGGTTTACCTATTAAGCCTAAGCCCGAGCTTTTACCTATGTTTAAGAATTTCACTACGCCTTTATCTAAAGCTAAGTGTAAAACCTTAAATACGGAGGAAAGTGTACAAGCACATGAGGTTAGCCGGTACTTTTTTTGTTTTATCGCAATTTTCAGCTTATATTTTACAGATGTGGATTGTCAACATGGTTGTGCCATTAGTCTGTGCGCCGATGTCAATTTTGTCCGATAAATGTACAACTTTTTTGGATAAATACATCGGCGAATTTATTAATATGACTTGTGCGATGGGTCCCACAAAAGCTTGTCAAGATATGGGCGCATGTGCTCCACCTACAACAAAGATACCAGATGTGCCTACAACTGCACCTGAGTTAGCCGTCAATTCAAAAATTCGATCAATCGCAAATATATTAAAAGGTACATAAACTTTACCAGCAACCATATTTACAAAGCGGCATTACTCTGTGTCTGCCTATTAAACGTCTAAGCCTAAATCTTGCACTAAACGTAAGCCTAACAATAAAATCGTCCTAGTGCCTAAGTACACCAGTCTCCTATCTCCAAGTCAGCATATAATTTAATAGTTTACATGGGTCTGCAAAATTTTGCCACAGCGTAAAACAGTTGAAACCAGACAATTAGCAACACAAGCATATTGGTTTATGAAACATGTTTCGAGTGTATACACAGTGTCGAGGTTAGTAGACACTTATCAAAGTTGCTCGATGTAAAGGGGAACCCGAACTCGAAAGTTTGTCGTTGGATCTAATGCAAAAAAGGTGTTTATCTACTCTAGCTCGCTCCACTCGTGAGGTTTTGTGTACTATTGTGACCGCTGTTGTACTGGGATTTCCTTATGGAGTTTACAGGTCCGTGCTGCGGAGTCCGAGGGGTTCTTTCCGTTATCCCCCATCAGCCCGCGTGTGGCCTAATATGGTTCTTCGAACTCCGCAGCACGGATAACTAAACTAGTTCAGGATATTCTTTGGGCGGACTGTACAAGAGGCCATAGCTTCCGTTCAGTAAACCGGCCCATATAAAGGGACCCGCGCATAGTAGACAAGAATACCGGTGAACCTGGTGACCGGGAGGCTAAGGTTTAGGCATAGGCTCCATGGGTTGACCCGTATATACACACTATATACGTCAGATAATTTCAATAATTTCTGCAACAATTTCATAAAAAAAAGAAACAAATTAAATTTATTTTCATTATTAATAAGTAATTCTATGAAGCGCAATCAAAATCTACAACTCCAGTCAAAGCTTAGATCCGTAAAAAATTTTAAACAAAAAATTTAACTGAAAATATTCTGATTAACGCCGTAATCGCTTGTTGCGCGAAAAGTTCGTTTGGTGAAATACTAAAGATGTCGCAAATTACATTATTATTACAGTACAGCGCGATGATGAAACGTCCAGCCGTAGTCCAGCGTGTGACGGATGTATACTTGGATGCCAGTATTTACAGGTAAAAATCATTAATGTTAATCAGCAACAGATTTCGGGGAATACTTTTGCTTCTATAACCACTTTTCAAATATAACGCGGGTGAACCCGAATTGAAAATAAACTTATAAAAATATTATGAGGTTCGTATTTCCTCTGCGGTGACTGTAGTACTACAGGTGAAGCTCGTTCTTACGCATAGGCTTAGGAATATGTATATACTACTGTCCGGCTCTGTTCTATACATTGGCCATTAATAATGTCAACGTTTAGCTTCTTTTATGGTGCAAATGGTAGTATAAAATATCGAACCAGAAAGTTAAAATATACCAGAACCGAAACCTGAAAACAAGAAATACTCCGAAAAATTCGTTTTTAACGCTATTTCATCGCTTTTAATGGTGTAAACACACCATTTAGAATGCCAAAATTTTGAAACAAATGTAGTAGCTAGAAACTGATGACAAATTATGGAGTATGGCAAGCATTAAAAATTTTGGCAATACACGCTCAGACAATTTTAGAAAAATAATTTAGAATATATGCCAATATTTCTTAAATTTTCGAATGAGAAACATTTTCAATATCGCAAATACAGTAAAATATCGCAAATACAGTGAAATTCCAGTGAAAACATACTGGATTCATTACCGGAACTGGATATATGGGATTTCCCTATCGGAACCGAAATTCCGGTTGCACCCTGGCTTCCTTATATGACAAGTGAGCACAAACTAAGGTATAACGAATTCAAACCTAAAAGAACTACCATATTGGGTCTTCAAGCTTTCTGTCAAAGTTGTGGTCCAGAGAATTAGGCTCAATAGAAAAGGTTGAACAGAAATGCAATGAAATTAAGGCACAATGTTTTTAGTATTCAAACGGTTAAATATCATTAAAGTTAATGTTGTCCATACGACGAACTAACTACCAAGTGCTACCAACACTAAAGCTCACAAAAACTAACGTTCAGTTTGCAGATTAAGCATTTCCAGCGACAATTGAAAAATACTGTAATACATATTAACTAAAAATCAAACTATGTACACCGAATTCATATTTTTCACATTGGATGCTACTAAGTATTTCCTAAGCATTGCACAGATGCAATGATTCAATTTTAGTTTTAATGTATTGTTTCAGGCACTTCTCAACAATAACGACATTGAACGTCAGATTGAGTTCATATTCAAAAATTATTTATGTCCAAAACTTCCGAAAGGTCTTGATCAAACGGTAAGCGTTCTCGAAACTTTTTGTAATAATTAAAAATGTTCTATGGTTCTATGAAACGGAAAAATTTACATAATTAAAGCTGAAGTTCCCCACATGCATTTTGGGCAAATTTCCAGCATACTTTGTACACATCAGTTTCATAGCATATTTATAGTCGGCATAGTTCTATAATTACAAAATATGCATAGAGATTTTTATGCATCCGCTAACTTTTTAGCGCATTGCGCAGAAGTGAACGACTTAATAGAAAAAGCTTATTCTGTCGTTTATATTAATACTAATAGTAGAGATTAGGAGTCGCATCTAAAAATGCGAATGGAGTCGTTTCGCTGTCTCGGCTCACCAACAAAAAATATATACATAATTACGGCCAATGTAAAGAACAGGCGCGGAACAGTATATATTATATAAGCATAGTCCTAAATATAAGCCTAAGCCTAAACGTAAGAATGAGTACATTCCTAAGCCTAAGCCTAAGCCTAAGCCAAGCAAAACAATTTGTCTAATAAGCTTACTCTATTGCAGTCCCACGGAAAAACGTTCTGCCCCTTATCTTTATATGGGCCGCAATTGCTAAGGAAAACTAATTTAATTTTCAAACGCTATCCTACAAAACTTATGCTAAAATACGCTTTAAATTACAGTGCACTGATTTGATAATGCAAGCGTTCCCAAAAATCATGAGCATCTTGGTGGATTCATTGACACCGGAAAATTTGTGTTATTCGGTAAGAAATCAAATAAAAATAAAATACAAATGTAATCGTTTCAGAGCTGTATATCCATGTTAGAATTTTGTACCAAACTGTAGTGTTTACCAGTGCACACAAATAATTTTTAACCATCGCTTGGTAGGTTAAGATATTGCTTGATTCTTCCCAAACAAATAATCGAAAACACAAGATGATCACTTGCTATTTTAAAATTTAAACAAGTATTATATCAGCTGCCAAAATCGCAGTCCAACTGTAAATTCACTCGCAATTTCATAAGACATTTTGCACCAGGAAACTTTGTACGCCTACTTATAAACATGTCCTCAAAATACCATCGATTGAGAAATAGTTATATGGACCTCAGTTTTTTCAAAAATTATTAGGTTATAACCGATTTTTATAACAATTTCTCTAGTTTTGTACAATACTTGATTTAGTGTTTATGTATAAAAATATAACTCTTTACTTCCGCTGCCGGTTTTGTTAAGGCGCAATAAAATTTCACTGTGTACTTGTGGAAAAAAAGTTGCAATGTGAAGACATCTTTGTAATATTAGAAAACAAAATCCTCGGCTGTTTAGGCTAAAACATTGGGTTTGTGGCAGCATCAACTTACGAGCTATTTTGAAGGCTGACATATATATAAATACAAGAATATTGGGTTGTTTTGTAAACGCGAAACTATATTAGGCAAAACGTATCTTAAATTAGAAATAGGCTGACCAGGGTGCATCCGGAGAAGAAAACTGTACAGACCAAGGGTGAACCGCTTTTCTGCGGGACTGCAAAAGTGCAAGCTTAAGCGTTTTAGACAACTTTTTGCTTAAGCTTTAATAGGTATAGGCTTATTCTTACCTTTAGGCTTACGACTATGCTGTTAGACGTAACTTTTACGATTCTGTTCTTTACACTGTCCGAAAACCCGAAGACCGTGCCCATGATAATAAACAAATTGTTTTTCAGCAAGCGACAAGTGCAGCTAATTCGTCTCCACCATGCGGCAAATTGCCTGGCGCGATGTAGCTGTTTTTGAAAATTTGGTACAGCAGCCGGCAGAAGAGACAAAATTAAACAATAAAATTATGTTAAAATAGTTACCTATAGCAATTATACATTCAGTGAACTGATATATACATAACGCTGGGTATAAAGCATTTAAAGATTATGATGAATTTCAAAATCTTTCGACAAATAGACTTTTATATGGTGAAAATTTTTAAGTTTTACGTTTATTTCATTACATAACTTTTGTAAAAGAAAGTGGTATATTGTGTGAATTAGTATTTATATGGTTAACCAGGTGTAACTAAATGCAGCAACTATACTGGAATTAATAGTGTTCGGAACTGAACGATGCCGGGAGATGGCAGGAAACGTCGTTAAAAAGTATAGAACAACCTTTACTGTATGTTTTAGCCGTTAAAGTGAATTTCGTTCATGTTTATCGGCAAACAAAGATCAGGAAGGAACGTTTTCTGTTGAATTGGAATAGAAAAGTTTAAGCTTTACACTATTTTTTGCTTAGGCTTAATTGTAAGCTCATTTCTACTCTTAGGTTAGGCTTAGAAATTTGCTTATACTACTGTTCCGTCCTGTTCTATACATCGAGCATGTCATTTGTAATATCTGGGTAGACTGGTAACATTTTGAAGCGCTGAAGCGGTGAACAGGAAGATAACGATTACTAAACCCAGACATCTCCGAAGAAACGTATTAAACAAACCTTCAAGCAAAGTAATGGTCAAACTGCAGAGCCCATGTAACCTGGACGTTTAAACTGATCCCTTCTAAGTAAATTAATAGTTGTAGCACGACTTTGCGTCCTTCCAAGATATGAACGCACGCTGCTGCGATGCGTTAAATGTGCGGCACGAGCCGAAGTGAGGCGAGCGTGCGCACGAGAGCATAGCTATCTTGCTGTGCAAGTACTAAAGAACCAGAGTACGCACAAGTGTGGAACCAGTGCGATAGGACGAGTTATGCACGAGTGCGCTGCGCAAGTTCTTGGAGTCAACTGCACAGCACTAGAGCGATACCCCAGTGCACCGTATGCTTGAAGCAAGTAGACAAATTTAAGACCCACTTGTAAGACTACAGAACACGCCACTTCTAAAATAGTTTTATAACCTTGCACCACTCACTTGCATCCGAGCCTGCGGATCAAGTCGTTTTTTGCCCTTCAAATATATATTAAGGAAGAAACTTTTTACTTGTTAAATTAAAGGGGAATGTCTGTCGGTTTAAAGCGTTTGGTTTTTTGTCAGAATTTTCAGGAAAGAATTTCCAAAAGTTCGCAGAAAATTAGCGTAAAACAAACAACTAAACAACATATTGCAGATATTGGCTAAAATTAACTATATAACCGTCACTTTTACTAATTACGTCTCACCCCCGGCTCCGGTTGCACCCTGGCATGCTCATATCCATTCTACTCCCACAAAGAAAATTGAATTTCAGCTTAGTTTCATTGCACTGAATGGCCCTTTGAGTACTAGAAATCAATAAAAGGCTAAAAACTTGAGTTTATACCTTTAGCGGAAACTTTACTGGGCTTCTTAGAGAAATTTTACTTGATCCCAGGTGGCTACGGGCTTGAACTAGAATTAAAAACGTTGGAACCTAAACACATGTACGTAATGTGGTTAAATTTCATCAACTATACCTGGTGTGGGTTACATTTTAATGCTATGTTAAATTTTTTTGTTTTCATTCTTACTATACAGCCATACTGTGCGTATAGCCGTTCGGCACATTTGAGGCAGTTAAATACTGCAGCGAGCATTAATCGTGCATCAAACAGCTAAGGCACAGTGGAGCATGCCCTAAGTATGACGATCTGTTATACCAAAAGGCACGATGGTTGTAGCACGGTTCTTAACTTATAAGAGGCGTGTTACAAATGTAAAGCTATTACATTATGCTAAACAACACAAAAATATTGCGTTTACTCAAATCGTATATCGTAAACACACGTGTTCATAAATAACATAGACATCTTACATCAGCGTTATGCAAGCTTACCTTTCACATCTGGTTAAAATAGCCAGGGAATTCATGTAAATGAGGTTAAAAATCATACAATAAAATTGGCGGCAAATTGTTTTAAAATCAGCTAGCTAAGTAGTCTGAATCACGTGCAATTTAAAGGTAGAATATAAACATTTTTCATTTCAGGCGCTGCGATCAAAACCAAAAAGTTGGGTACATAAAATAATTATACTTATTCATGTAATACAACAAAAATTCCTTCAGGCACAATACGTACAAGTGATAATTTACCAAAAAGCAAATATGAACTAGTTTATCCACACAAAACTGTACTGAACACTGTCGCGCGCTTCATTCATCTATTGCACTAACCCGAATAAGAGATACATTTCTATTTTGCGTTCGAAAATAGCATTATCACTCAGTTCGAGCCCGAAAATGTCCACTATATAAATTCTAATTGAACCTAATCATGTTAAATCGCCATAAAGTATGCATGCAAATGGTTAGCAGACGAAATAAAGTTCAGAACCTAATTTGATCAGTTAAAGTGAAAGCTGGTGGTCCAAAAATAGGAGTGAATTGAAAACGACCAAAAATTCGCAACCGAATAGCACGGGTACCCTCTGGAAACGTAACATAAGTCTCAGTCCATTGCTTATTCGGGTGACTACAGTAACATGAACACACGTCACCTTACTTATATATATAATATATAATATATAAATATATATAAATATGTATGTATATATATGTATGTACATTAAATAAACTCTAGCGCAGATTTTAGGCATTTAGAGATTTTAGTATGTACGTTAGACAAGTTCTTATAGTAATTTTCGGCAACATGACATCTAAGTTATCTATGGTCACAAGTGGATGTATCGTTACAAATGTGCTAGACAAGGCAACAAACCTAAAACAAGCAGTTCAAGTATTTTATAACAGAACAGCCAAAATTTCGTGTCGACTAGAAAATCACGAGGGTGAGTAAGATATGGAATTAAAAGTAAATTTTTTGAGATGCTGGCACGTAGCCAAAAGGTTCACTTATCAAAACATTTCTGACCCGAGAATCAAATGTTCTTCGTTGTTAGAGCATCTGATTACACGGCCCACGTAAATGTGACATTTTCTGTGGGTCTGGAATAGAGTAAGCTTAAGCTTTGGACTCATTTTTTGCTTAGGCTTAGGCATAATCTCATTCTTAAGCTTAGGCTTACAAATATGCTTATACTACTTTTCGGCCCCTGTTATATACAACAATAGCCGATCATATCATCACACAAATTCATAACTTACTTATTTACTAATTAACACACCTATGTTGGCAATAATTGCATCATCACAATTATGAATCGCAAGGTATATATTTTCGCTCGCATCCATGATCTACAAACTCGCATGTAACATCTACCAACTGGCAATTTATCGGTGTCCCAAAATTTTGCCTTTAACGCTTATGCGATCATCCTTTGGCCGCGACAGACGCATGGAATAACCAACCAAAGAAAAGCTGACATTAATACAAGCGGAATGAACATAAAAACGATACAAGTCACAGTCAAGTACGTACGTAAGTCATGAATGAATAACAAAAAACCATTTAAACTTTATAATACAGTCCCTCTGGTCTGACAAGCATAGTCGTCATGACGACAACGCGCTACAGATTCCAAAGTCATGATTGTTTTTCTTCGCCTTTAGTTAATCACAACATGCTTCTATGCAACACGCACAACACATTGCACACATCGCCATCGCGCAGCATTGTGAAGCCATCGACGCCGCCCCGCCGCCGCTTGTTGGTTCTCGTTCTTTGACGTACCTATAATAAACAAGGCGGTACGAGTGTAAAAGTTGTTTATGATTATGAGACTAGCAGAGAGTTTGTGACAAAATTTTTGAATTACTGTGTATTATTTTTTATTGTTTAAACAACAAAAGGCGTTATTGCAACGTACAGCAAACAAAATCAATCCCTATGAGGTCAAACAGCCACCCACCAAACCCTTAAAAGTTGAGCCGATCAAACGATTTTTCAAGGCTGCGAAACGACCAATTACATTAGATACTGGTAACTCAGACAGATTTGAGATTTCCAGTTTTGGTTACTTCAAGCTGTAATTACGCTTTGGTCTGGTGCAATTCGAAATGGGCTAAATTAGGTACGGCTTGGACTACCATATATAATCATATACATCTTACACAACTTGCTGGCCTGGCATAGGTTGCTGTGTGATCGGCGGTCCATATCCCTGACCGTATGGATACTGCGGTTGCCCAGGTGGAGGTCCATAAGATTGCTGCAACGATGAATGAAACACTAACGATAAGATCATGCGAAAACAAGATATACAACGATTTCACTTAGATTGCCTTCCGAAGCATGTCTATTAAATAAACAAATAAGATAACCATGTGAAACAGAATTCGTAGCGGGTTAGCGGATCAAGGGTCCTATTTTAATGGTATTGCGGTAGGTCTGCCCGGGTCATAGATCAAAGAGCTGACCCGTATGACCCACTGCTGTTTGCAGCTTATACATATGTTATTCATGCACATTACTCGCCAAAAACCAGAGCAACATTTGACCGCGTTTAACGAGTCTCAAATCATTCGTACAAGTGGCTACAAACTAGAAACAATGTTTTGCCCATTTCCTGTTATTGCCATAGTTTTCTTTGTTTCCAATTTACGATTAACCTTCTTATTCTGTTGGCCTTTTTTGCGATTTAAACCGGGTCACTGGTCAAACAGGTCCCGGCTAGGAGGGTTCCGGCGTCAAGCAGGACACAAATCACCAGTCTAGTAACCCGCTTCCAACTTTGTCAGGAAGAACTAGTCCAAAAGGCTGACCAATTCTTCAGAAAAGTAAGCAACCCCATCTCAATGTAAGCATCCGGTCCAATTCAAGGACTATAAACGGAGTGGTATACAGAACAAAAATGAAGCAAGCTTACGAAACATGTCATAAGTTTACATAAGCCTAGTTTTGATGCAACTAAAGACATCACCACATCATCCATTTCTTACACTGAAACGGTTTGGTGAATGGTGCTATTTAACAAAGCAATACCCAACCCAGCTGCCAGGGTACAACCGACGGACAGGTATGGGTGGTCTCGGTCCAAATCTGAGACCGAGACCGGAATGAATAAGTACCGAGAGTGGCCATGAAAAGTCTCGGTGTTCGTTAATTTTTGGTCATCACCGAAATAAATTAATGGTTTTTTCGATGTTTTTGTGTTTTTTATAGTTTTTGTGTTGCTTCAGAATATCTGCTAATTATTGCGTAATTTTGAAAATTCATTGATTTACTGCGAAATTTTGTTCATCGGGTATCACCTACGTCAACAATACAGCGATACGCTTGCTGAACCCTTGAGCCTTGACTTCTGGTCTCGGTTCCAAACCACCGAGACTCAAAGAACCGAGACCAAGTCCGATACCAAAACTACCACCATTCCTGCTGACGGATAGAAAACATATCGGAGCCGAACACTTTGTAAAATACATCATAATAAGTAGGGACATATGCGATTACCAAATTAAAGTTAATTTAATACCGTGATCAATTAAATTATCAGTAACAAAACAAACGAAACTTACTCCATCCTTCGAAGGCTTTAAAATAAAAGTTACGTACTATACAACTGTTGCCCTTTAAACACTTATATCTTTATTTCTTAGCAAGAAAAAACGTACGTAGTTGCAAAACAACCTGTTTATATACTCAGGACAACAACCAAAGCAATTTCATTTACTGAACAGTAAACTAAATATGAGCGAAAAACGGCTAGGAGCAAGAATAAAACACAATCCATTAAAATCAGTAGTGATATGGACCCAACGGTCCGCACCGCGAAATATTACGGTCCGGTCCCGTTCAAGCCGGGGCGGTTTAGGGCCCGTCTGATATTTACATCCGGTCCGGTACACGAAATGATGCGGTCCGGTCCGGTCCGGTCCAAGCCTGGACAGCTTCAACACCGGCCAGATATTTTTGTATCCAGTCCGATGCACGAAATAATGCAGTCCAGTTCGGTACCGAAATAATGCAGTCCGGTTCGGTCCCGAAATAATGCAGTCCGGTTCGGTCCCGAAATAATGCAGTCCAGTTCGGTCTCGAAATAATGCAGTCCAGTTCGGTCTCGAAATAATGCAGTCCAGTTCGGTCCCGAAATAATGCAGTCCAGTTCGGTCCCGAAATAATTTAGTCCAGTTCGGTCCCGAAATAATTTAGTCCAGTTCGGTCCCGAAATAATGCAGTCCGGTTCGATCCAAGCCTAGACGCTTCGAATCGGTCTGATATTTTTGTATCCAACAAAGACTGATTATTGTATTGTTTAAAACTTTTTACTGTATTGGTTTCCAGGGTTTAAAAGATAAAATTTCGGAAAATCGCTGAAAATGATACATATTTACGTTTTGTGGGTTCAGTACGTACGTAATTAAGCGATTAATGAGAATGTTGATCGACTTTTGGTCTGGACTGGCGGTACACAGCTGCTAGATCGGTAAAATCTAGTCTGAAATCGAGGTGGTCCATATACTCCATCATAATGCAGCGGGGTTAGTGGTCCGCGGACGAACCGCTGATCGCCGAGATTTTGTGGTCCAGTCCACATCAATAGAAAACATTCAGAATGAATTTATGACTTAAAAGATACACACTAAATGTATTACCATGAGACCCAGGAGTAGTCAGTCAAATGATCAACATCGCCAGGACCCATCTTACCTGATATCCGGGACCACCTCCATAATTTGGTCCATATCCCGGTTGCTGTTGAGGATATGGAGGATAATTAGGCTGACTCGGATAAGGCGGATATCCAGGTGCGCCAGTACCAGAAGTTGGGTACGGTGGCGGCGCGTTGGGATAATTAGGCTGTTGCATTTGACCGAGTTGTTGAAGTGACAAAATTAATACAAAACTGCTTCAGCTAAAATATTGTTTATATACATAAGTTGTTACGAGTACATAATTAAATTGTATACGTAATAATTGTACTTTCTAGAAAAGCATGAAAAAGATACACACAAAAGATAGATCCGTGTATAAACGAAAACTTGAGACACACCGGTTACTACAGATGACGTGAAACTCCCGACAACTTGTCTGTCACCCGACATAGAGTCCTAAGACTCAGCCCGAACGTAAGCCGAACGGTACCTATAATGCTGAACCTAAGCCTAAGCATAGCGATTGGTGACCAATTGTGAAGTGGACGTGATTTCGTACTACAATTTGTTCACGTGACTAATTGTCGTGACACGCTTTGATGTCCATGCGACCTTCTTTACTATATTTCAAGATCAGGTTCGTAGCTTACGTATAACTACACTCATTTCTTAACGTTTTAAATTACCTGTTTGCAGTTTCGGCCAATGTCAAGAACAGGGGCGGAACAGTATTATAAGCCTATTCCTAAACTTAAGCCTATGCCTAAGCGTAAGAATGTGTTTATTCCAAAGCCTTCTTTACATGGGCCGCAGTTTCTAACATATTTAACACGAATTTGTCCGTATAGACACACGAATTCGTTGACAACTAATCCCTGATACATTCTTAGCATACATCAATAATAATACCTCAAACATAAAACACCAACCGGCTTCAGTATATATTACCCGACTAGCTATATATTGTTGGTATGCACTGGCTATACCAAAACTGCTAGCAATTTCCATCGAACAAATAAAAGGTTTGTGTGCTAAATCCGCTGAAACTGTGTACATATTGAATACACGCGTGTAGTTACAACAAAGTAAACAAAATGTCGCTGCTAGCAAGCACTGTTGTTCCTTATCAACAAATATGTAGCATAAATTCTTATTTGTGCTTGACTGCGCTTTGAGAGTTAAGTTGGGCTCAAAGAAGCGTTGGAAACTTAAAGCTAATTAACAGTTCATTAGTAAAAATGTACTTAACAGCTTACTGTTTAGACCACGGTATGTAAATGGCAAAACACAGTGGTAAATGTATAAAGCATCTACAAAAAACAGTAAATGAACCAAAGCCGAGCCTTGTTCTTTGCAGCGCCGGATTAAAGGGGGGGGGGGGGGCCGGGCCCCCGGGCCTCCCACCAACCGAAAACCACGATGTGATTCAATTGATAACAAGTCGACAAAAATTTTTCGCGGACCACGAAGTTGTACACGCTGTGAAACATTAGATTGGGGAGCTCTCTCGAACCTGTTTGGGGCGGTCAACTATTCTTACTCTAACGCTGATTGTACCACTACGCGATTTTTGATAAGTACTGATTGTGTTGTTCGGCAGGGTTATATAAATGGATGCACAAAATAATTTTCCAAATGTTGAGAAACTTCTTCAGCTTTTTATCTAATTTTCTGGTTTCTACAAGGTTGGGTGTAGGCAGCTAAGCCTATACCATCTATCATTTGTATCCCAAACTTATGGTATTACGATGAAAAGTTGTGTAGTCAGATTAGCTATATTCAGGACCGGAACTTCGCTTTTCGACCAGGAGTGCCCTTGCATTGGTAATCCTTATCCGTCATCACTGCACTATTTTAAGATTGCTTTTTGTTAAGCAGACAGGCAACATCTATCCGGCTGCAATCTGGCCTACTGTATCACGGCTCGACTACACTGCCACAAGTTTCGCTACTAGGAGTATTGTTGTACAATTACCAGTTTTTCCACTGGCCGGCCGGTTATTGGCGCCGGCCGGCCAATATACATATTTAAAAAATGATCAAGCATTTGTATAATGACTCGGAGAGTAACACTAAAAATAAAACGACATGTTCTTACATTTTGCAACTTCGAAGCGTATATTTTTTTACAAGAAACTAAAGTGCCCCAAAGCCCATGTAAAGGAACATGTGGAAAAGCAGTACGTTTAAATCGCATTGGCATTAAGATATACTACTACGCGTATTTGCACACATGTGCAATGGACTAAGGCTTCTTCAGCCCTTACATTGCTTTTTGCTACCAACTACGCTGAACAATAGAAATTTATTTCATCTCGTTTCTACACATTACAAATTTCTTTCTGATGCAGTTTGGAAACCTATTTTTTTCAATGGTCCTTGCGGAGCATTTTAACTCATACTTCCCATTATTATTGTCAAAATACAATACATATGTACTCCAGTGAAAGATTTCACTGTATTTTTAAAAGGCAATGGAACCCGATCATATCAAGCACTTTATCTCACCACAAAAGCTGACTAGAATACAACTGTAACCAAAGTAGTTTCAACTAGTGATTCAATCTTAACATTGACCACAATGATAACAGTAGACAACAGTTTTAGCTAAAAGTTTTAGAATCGAAATCTAAATGCGATTTAAAATATTAAATTGATGAAGTCAAATTTTTTAGCTTTTTCTGTTATGGTCAGTGGCTGGCCGGTTGGTCACTGGCAATGGCCGGTAAAGTTATGCTGTTGGCATTACGTTGATATTCTGAAACAAATCATAGATATATTTGAAATTCGCAACATGTAAGATTCGGATTCAGATCCTACCAATTAGCGAAGGAGTCGGATTCGGTAGAATCGTGGACTCAGTGCCACCTTAATAGTGTGTTCAAAGATATTTTTGGAAAATAGCGTGGTCGAAAAAGTAAGAAAAAGAAAAAACGGGGTCCCGCACTGCCCATTTTCGGATTTCAGAAAATGTCTAGACTTCGGTGGAACCTTAAGTGACTTCTCTAAGCGTAAATCTAAAAAAGTCGCCGGGCCGAAATTTTGTTTCGTACTTTTGGTACAATTTGTTTCATTAAAATGTATCACCTTAAGCTCTGATGCATAAAATAATTATGGTTAAAAAGGGCATGCTAGTCGGATGGGCCCCGTGCCTCCTAGTCATACGGGCCCCGTGCCTCCTAGTCATACGGACCCCAGACCTTTTGGTCAAATGGGCCCCGGGCCTCCCACCACTTTAATCCGGCCCTGGTTCTTTGGCTAGGGTTTTCGAAGCTCCCCAACCAGTAGATGACGCCTCCCGGAAAGTATCATCCAGGGGCGTATCAGCTGGATGACCCAAACACAGAGTTTACAATTGGTTGATCGCTAGTGTCGAAGGATCCGAGTTCCCGAGCCTCCCCACCTAAGGGGCAGGGCGGCGGTACCGTGGCACTGGCCAGGCCCGCTGTCAGTGAATATGATACAGACAGCAAAGTGATTTAAAAGCCCATCGTGATCTCACATATCTTACAAGCGAGACCAAATATATTTTACAGGAGCTGAGCCCTCTTAGCTCCCTCTCTTGGCTACGGCCCCGATATTCACTTATTTTCTTTTCCGTAAAACTACGTTAATTCGTATCGTGGAGCAATATCTAATACGGTGACCGGACAAAAGGCCGCTGGATCAGTGGACACCGGAGATGGCCGCCGGACAAAAGACCGCCTGGACAAAAGGCTGTCTGGACAAAAGGCCGCCTGGACAAAAGGCCGTCCGGACAAAAGGCCGTGCGGACAAAAGGCCGTCCGGACAAAAGGCCGTCTGGACAAAATACCGAGCGGACAAAAGGCCGTCCGGACAAAAGGCCGTCTGGACAAAATACCGAGCGGACAAAAGGCCACCCGAACAAAAAACCGTCCGCATAAAAACATTCAACGTGTGGACAATTCGTCATTGCAAAATCACTCATACCTTTAGGTGAAATATTTAATGCTTGGATCATTTTCGTTCCCACAATGCATATCTTGGTATGGCCCCAACCATTATACATTTTTACGCCATGGGCTGGAACGGGAGGTCTCGATGAAAAACAGAGAGTGACCGAGACCTGATTTGCGAGACCGGTCATCAAAGTGTCAACCTCGGTCAATTTTTGGTCATCACCGAAAAATTGAAAAATTTTCAAAATAAATTACTTTTAATTCTTTATGTTCATAATTATTGCGTAACCATGAAAATAGATTCACAGCGAAACTTTACTTGTTAGGCATCACTTCAACGATACAGCCATACATATTCGTTCAACCCTCAACTTGTGGTCTCGGTTCCAAACCACCGAGATTAAACACCCGAGACCAAAACCTACTAAATACAGAGACTTGACTTCACCGAGACTCCCTTTTTTAGCTATTCGAATTATTTGTAGTTTACATTGTTTAGTTGCAAATCAGTTGTTACTTTTGATTGTGTGGGAATTCGTTTTCGATATATGGTTTATGTATGGTACAATCGTTTGATTTATAAAATGGTTTCTGGTGATTTTAAAGTGATGGAAACTTTGTAAATGGTCAAAAACGCAAAATCAAACTACATGTTAGATTTTGGTTGCAATAAAAAAACAAAAAACAAAAAAAAACAAATGCTCGCTATGATATTTCAGGGTTTATATTGCTTATTCAAATCGCTCAACCTCAATTTAGCGTGTCGTTGTTTGAATTTTCCGAGGCGGCCTTTTATAAACGCGGTATTTTGTCCGAACGGCCTTTTGTCCTGACGGTCTTTTGTCGGGATGGCTTTTTTTCCAGATGGCCTTTTGTCCTGGAACCATCTAATACATCCTTGAAAATAAAGTACAACTATAAAATAGACACACGATTATGTGAATTCAAGTAACATTTTTTGATGATACAGGACTTTAGTTACAAAAAAGCAAAAAATACAAAATATGTCCTCAAAATACACTGAAATTTGAACTCACACAACAATAAAACTATACTTTTACTTCACTCAATACACCTGGAGAAACAGAACAAGTCAGCCGTATCTAAGATACGGGTACGTGTTGTGTGTAATCAATATTGTCAACAAAAATGACGTCATGTAAATGACAATGTGCACAATTACCACACAACGTTGTCTTTTGTTTTTTGCAATTTAGGGAAGAAAAGAAACATACGCAAAAGCAGTTGTTGGATAAGGTAAATCAGCATTCTTATAAACCAGGATGCAACCTGAGGTGAAAAATACCGGAACCGGAGGTCAACGAAACTTGCCGGAGCCGAAGCCGGAGGTGACGCCAAATTAGGTAGTAAAAATGGTTAATTAGGTAATTTTAGCCAATATCTGCCATATGTTGTTAAGTTGTTTTATTTTACGCTAAGTAATTTTCTGCGAAATTTCGGAAATTCTTTCCTGAAAATATTGTGACAAAACTAAAACGAAACGCGCTAAACAGATAAATTTTGCAAAATTATGCAAAATTTTACTACCGAAATAGCCGGAATCTGCGGCAAAAATTCTGCCGGAGCCGGCGGCATACGTCCGGTGGTTGTACCCTGTTATAAACCAATTAGAAGAAACGATCAAACTGCGATCAAACTAAGTTTGATGTCACACTCCTTTAATTGTCTTCACACAAGAACGGAAGGCAATAGTTAAACAAATCCAGGGATTAACCAGATATTTTTGTAAAATCGATAGGAATATCGGAAATTCTGTTATTTTTATGCTCATTAGTTGTAAATCGTGAATAAATAACTTATTGCAGATATGCTGTAATTGGCTGATTAATAGCAAAAACGACGAAATGCACCAAAATGAAAATTGCGAACGCGTGCGTCTTTGATTAAGAAATTTCAGAAAGCCTGGCGAATATTTGTGTTGTCTCTAACGAGCTAAAATCCATGACGTATCTCAGCCCAAAACCTTCGTCATTGATGGTGTGCTTACGTATAAGCCTACTTACGCGTAAGAATAAGCTTATTACTAAGCCTAAGCAAAAAATTAGTTTATTGAAACATATGCGGGGTTCACGTTATAACCGGGGCAGGCGGAACACGGTTTGTCCGATGTAAATTCGAAGTCAGCATTAAAATTCGTGCTGTTATATCGGGTCAACAGACAAAACTCGAATGTCATATGACATTAGCTTATAAACCACCGTTCTTAAATGATCAATGAGTACAAGGAACGGTATGTCACGTGATACTGTGGCATTCATGCGATTGTATTCCAAAATATCATCGAATATCATAATATTCAGCGGGACAGGGTAATCTTTGGGTACTTCCGCCCCTGATCTTTACATGTGCCCACATTCGGCTCTCCCAGGTTTAACCTAATGTGGCACTCTGTTTAATACGTAAATCTGAAGTTTACGCCCCCAATATTCTTAATTTTTAATTAATATGACAGTTTACCGAAACAATAGATTGTCACACATCCTGAGCTTCAATTTTTTAGCATTTTGTCAAATTCGAGTGGGAAAACCATTGAATTTACTGTAAACCAGCATTAATTTCATAAAACGTTTTAATTTAACCTAAGCAAACTGTAGTGTCCAAAACAGTTTAAGACCTTGGCCAATGTAAAAAACAGGGGCGTAACAGTATTATAAGCGTATCCCCTAAGCCTTTGCCTAAGCGTAAGAATGAGCATATTCGTAAGCCTAAGCATAAAGCGAAGCAAAAAATTCTAAAGCTAAAGATTACTCTATTCTAGTCCCACAGAAAAACGTTCTGCCCCTGATCTTTACATGGACCGCGTATTTTAGCGAAATTTCGACAATGTTTTCCTCAAATATATTAGAGTCCAAGGTCGATTTGCTGCCGGAACCGGAGCCAGACCTCCTGTTATTCTCTTCCGGCTACAGTTTTTTCATTTCGCATAACATACGCGCAAAACGATTTAGACAGAATGTTCACAATATCAAAAACAAAAAACATCACTATGCTATGAAAATCTATGTGTTCTTGTTATAAATTTCAGTTTTTAAAAGTTCTTGTTTTAAATTTCAATTTTCAAAAATGCGCAGCCAACTTTTGAGTAATACAAAAGCACACAATGCATCTTTATTTAATTCTAACGTAATCTTTTTATGAGGCGATTTAAATCCTCTTGAAACTGACGGACTTCAATCCATAAAATGAAGTACTGCAAACATATAACAAGACAAAAAAATTTTACTGCGATATATACATGTTGAAGCATAAAACAGAAAGCGAAAGTGAAAACGTAAGTAAACTATAGGGGTCCGCAAAAACTTGTGCAGTAAAATGGCACACTTACACGTGTAAGTAGTTTGGTTCATTTTTTTCGTCGGAGCAGGAATAAAACCAGGAATTTCAAGTCTATTGCACTACCGAATTACGCTAATTGCAGGGTGTAAACGGAAAGTAAAAATAACAGAAACGGATAGTGGCCAAAATAACGGGAACGGAAAACGGATATTGAAGTATCAAAGTTTCACAGATGTTTTATTTTACCAAAGTAAAATTGCTCAAGAAGTGCAAATACAAAAACACGAGTTTATGCGGAGTTCGCGTTATAAATGTTGCAGCTGGGTCACGTTTTGTCACGCTCTATATGTTGGGTAACATCTTGTCTGCGATGTAACCCAATATATACCAAAAACATTGGTTGTCTGCTAACATCATGTATCGGTCACGTTTTGTCTTTCAATATCATGATATTCCCTACATCGTGTGTCAATATCATATGATCATTTTGAAAATGCCTAATGAGTCAGGTACATAAGCAGGATTGCGTATGGCGGAATATCATGATACTAACAGACATGTGCCGTTCGCATCATGATATTATGAGACAATTTAATTAACATACTAATAAAATAGCGTGAAATTTAAATTTTAGCGGAAAGATTCAAAATTGGTCGGGAAAATAATATTTTTGGCGGAAAATTCAAATTTTAGCGGGAAATTCAGATTTTTGGAAAAATTCAAATTTTGGCGGAAAATTCAAATTTTGGCGGGAAATTCAAAATTTGGCGGGAAAATTCAAAATTTGGCGGGAAAATGATATTTTTGGCGGAAAATTCAAATTTTGGCGGGAAATTTAAATTTTGGCGGGAAATTTAAATTTTGGCTGAAACATTCAAATTGACACAAGGAGAAAATAAAACACCAAAAACAATATAAACAAAATTAAACAAAAACAGTTCAGTCCCATAGACGCGCATTTAGCTGTTTGCAACGTCATAACTCAGTGGTTAAGCGCTTGCTTCGGAATCCTACGGCCGCTAGTTCAAGTCACCCCAGTGTGCCAGCTTTTCCAACTGCTTAATGAAAAGCTTTAGTATCCCGGTTCCTACCTTGAATAACATGGCGGTTACGCCGCAAGCGCAATGGTAAATCGCCGCGCTATGAATACGGTATCCAGTCGACATGGTATGAACAGTCAAGGGTCGACCTTGGTGAAAATTGGGGACATGTAAGCATGCGAAACATCTTTGTCTCTGTGCACATGCAAAGGCACTGCAATATAGTGTGCTTCCCTGCAGCATACGGTCGTCACATATAGTCGACAAAAAACGTAGTTGGATGCGGGCTACGTGGCGCAGAGGTATTTCACAAATCATTTCCAGCCCACAATAAAATGGAACGAGTTTTCCGTTATTTTAATGACTAGTGCTTTCAGACAAACGAACATAGTCTAAATTATACAATAAGTAGTATAGGTTATTTAGTATATATAAGTAGCCTTACGTGATAAGCCGAAGAGTTCGAAAACTTGTTGTATGTGCAGCTATATATAGCACATTTGTAACGCCAGTCAGCAGCTCGACTCCGGTAACATAACCCAACGGCACTTGCTATGCACCACGCCGAGACGCTATTACAGCTTTAGCCGTGCGTTGAAGTGTTACTAGCAGTTTCGCATACTCTAGGTTACAACAAGGTTTGATTTTAGACCTAGCTAGAACGGACCAAAAAATTATCATCAAACTTGACTCACAAAACCAGCCGAAATAACCGTTTTCACAAACTATTATTTAGATCGCATTAGAGATTTTCAAAAGTACATTTCAAACGTTCTTATCCTTGAACATAATATTTCTTCTATGACATTGTACTTGAGCTGGATTTTAAAACGCAGTTAGTTGAACTAAGTGCGCGAGCAATTTATAACATGAACAATCCTACAATATAACATCAACAAAAATAAAACCGAAAAAATATGCATTTAAATTGAAACTGCAAGACAAATACAAGATTTAGAAATAATCTCAAAACTCGCATCAATTTTTGAGACTGCCCGGATGCTGTCTCTATTAATAGCGGTTGATTTGTCGGGGTACCAATTTTACCGTGTATCCGATTAATTAACTCTCCGTTATAAATGTTCAATACTATAACCGAGCAGTTTTTCGTTTATGAATGCAGTTAACCATCATTAAAATTATTTAGTTCTAATTTAACAAAAAAAACTACAACCGCGGCAATGTTTTTCAAAATATTTCAAGCGCTAGAATTTGTTACAGAAAGCTGAGAAATCTCAACAGCTGACATATTAGTTGTTTAACAACCAGATTTTGATTTTTAGGTTAAGAGGTTATGTAGTGTACGCACATAATAATCACTAGTGAACGTGGTTGCAAATTTGCAACCCTAAAACGTTACTGGCAAATTGCATATATACACATGTTTTCTCTGTTTATACATGAAACATTCATTACAACAACTGGAATGCTGCACAAAATACGTATGTGGGGCGTTCCAGCTTTAATAACATAGAAAGATAATCAAAATAATAACGAAGTGTACAGCGTATATCGTATGTAAGCTACACACATCCTAACGCAAACTAACACTATCCATTCAAACGTAGTATACAACATCTCAAAAACTTCCGACTACAACAGAAGCAACAAACCTGAAATTAAGCATACAATCTGACCACATCTTCGATCTGTTGTCTACACAGCGGACAAAGCCTCATCGCAGGATCTGGATGGTCATAAACCGCGCGCGCACAATCTATACAAAATGTATGACCACATCTGTACAGGCACGCCTTGATAGTTTGCTCTTCCAAACACGTTGTACACTCTCGGCTGCCAATATTTGTAGCGAAAAAGCTTCGTTGAACAGCACTCTCGGAATCATTATTGATCGCATCGCGGTCTGTTGTAGTTTCGTTCGTTCTACACTCTCGGCTTTTACCCGTTTCCGGTTCTTGTGGCTTTTCTAGTACCATATTTGTAGAGGATGAGTTTGGCTGAACAACACTCTCAGAATTATTGATCGAATCGCGGTCTGATGTAGTTTCGTTCGTTCTATACTCTCGGTTGTCATCCGTTTCTATTTCTTGTGGCTTTTGTAGTACCATATTTGTAGCGGACGAGTTTGGCGGAGTAGTCCCGTTTTCTACAACTCGTTGACGCTGAAGATGTGCCACTGGTCCGTGTTTGCTTATGTATTTTTTCTGATTATTCTGCTCGTTGTCTGGAGACACTTGAGTAGTTACTGCACTCGATGCGGCTACTGCATTATTAAGAGCGGAATTCGGTATTGGACTTTTCCTAGTTGTCGCTCGTGTTGAAGGCAAGGCGGTCTGGCTGGTGGTTAGTTGTTCAGCACCAGCAATGCTGTTTATAGGGGGCGGTATATCAATTGTTTTACCCAATCGATTTGCAACTTCCGAAGAACGCAAAACATCAGCGACACACAATCGTGGTGCTGCAAAATACAAAATAGCTTTATGAAATCTGCTAT
Source organism: Enoplolaimus lenunculus (assembly GCA_030248215.1). Lineage (NCBI taxonomy): Eukaryota > Metazoa > Nematoda > Enoplea > Enoplida > Thoracostomopsidae > Enoplolaimus > Enoplolaimus lenunculus. The sequence goes on along the minus strand of JASANG010003379.1, from coordinate 232,242 downwards.
ATTTAGCTTCATAAATTTAAAAACATAAAAACATTTCACTTGAAGCAGATTCTCACATGCAACAACGAGGTAACACCAAACCCTACAATAAAGTGGACAACCGGGTTACAACAAAAAGGGCATTGTAAGATCGTCAGCACTTGAACAAGTTTATCTACAATAATACGAAACCAATTATGAAACTATTTAGGATAATGTTATATACTAACTAAAACCTAAACATTCTCTTGTAGCAATTATTCTACGACGGCCTAAATCATCTCGAATGAAAACATACTGAGAGCAATGTGGCAAATAGGGTGGGCCAGACCACAGGAACTATTACAATGTCCTGTCTTGCTCCACCCACACTTACTGCTAAGCTTCCACAAAGTTCGCATTCATTCTAATTCCACAAGAAAGAGAATAATTTCTCATACAGAATAATTTTATTAACGTCTAACTGATAAGCCCTTACTTGAATTATGTGCGGGGTTTGGAGAAACACCCACATATAAGCTGCCAAAATTTTCGTGTCTATGCAGTCTGTTGATTGGTGTCTGATCAACTGCGACAATTTCGACTGTCGAACCTATAGAAACCGGTGTCACATTTCGACCACATTCTCTCACTGCCAAGTTATCATCAGTAGGTAATAGATCAGCATGCTGAAAACATTTGTTACATACACCAGCAGTAGGTTTTATACCATAAATTTAAGTAATGATACCTCCTGACCCGCGAAACACCACGATTCTAGTTTCAAAGAGAGTGAGTATACCATAACTGATCTCACATCAAACCAGAAACTACTATCATTCACGCAAATGATTTGCAGTCACATGTCCCGAAAGACTTTCATACTATCACCTGCTTCGTGAAAATATCCATTGACATATACCAAAAATTACTGCAAACCCTAGTATTTTCACAATAACTACATGGGACTCCACGGAGGATTTGTACCGTTTCAGTCCAATATTCGCCGCAGAAACCACATGATATCTTGACAGTGACTCCATCCTAAATTTTGTTCGCACCTTAACAACCTAATACCGCTAATTATATGACGGTGAAACCAAAACAAGGTTATGCAGCATCCAACTATTAATTTTCCCTAAATGTTGTAAGCAACAAATCAACTACAGAAACAAACCTCTGGTATGAGGTATATTACAAAATCGTTGTCAATAGCGTAACCATTCTCGGGAGCCCGAGACATCAAAGCTTGCGCAATACCGCCATAGCCTTCGATCTGTTGTACCAGTTCGTCAGGTACTACATGGAGTAAACCCATAATACGATTGTGATTACAAACGGTTGGTCCAAACTTGTCCAAAAGACTACGAATGTACCTAAATTATCAAGTAACAACCGATGATGTGTATATTATAATCGATTTTTAAGTTTGCTGGCATAAAAATACTATGAATTTCAATGTGGAATAATTAAACTATGCAAATATCACGTTAAAACATACAACTACAGCGCAACCAGCAGTTCAGCAACATTTTGCATAACATATCCGGTACCCATAATTATTCATGTACGTATTCATATTAGAATTGCTCTCTGGGCGAGAATTTTTACCAAGACCGAGCTTGGCTCCAACGGGAGACCAATAAATAATTCTGGCCGAGTGTATTCTGTTTGGACAAAATAGCCGTTCAAGTGCTAGAAAACAAGTTTTGTTGCTAAATAAAACTCTGAGTCGAAACGATGTTGTGCTTTAATGTAACAATGAATATGCACATATTGTATAATTTGCATAACCGAAACACAGATTCGTGTTCTTAAAATTTGGCTGCAGTTAAGCTCCGGCAAATTAAGTGCTGGTCCCAGCCGCTGTGCCGGGGATTTTGGCTCCAGTAATAGAACCAAAGCTGATGCCAGGCCCTGGTGCAACTGTATTTCATATCAACCAGAGCTTTTGTAGCTTAACTTCAAGTCACTGTTTCTAGTTTATACAAACGTTGTTTCGGAAGTTGAAAGAAAAATCATAAGTCGCCATGAGCATGTTGCAACTGGGTTCAACCGGATATCCAACTCGGGCAAATATCAATATCCGGCTACGGTATTCCATATTGCCGGATAATTATTGCAAAAAATATAACATAACTGTATATTATACTATTATTAATGACCAAAATCACAATTGTCGGCTTTCTCTGTTTGAAATGATACAGATAAGTACTTTGAGAAGCCAAGTTAGTATTAAAAGCGCAGTAGAAACAAATTTATTACATCTTATAGCAAGTAGTACTAAGCTAACATAATTAACTTTAACTTTCTGTCAAAATTTCATTTATCCGGCTCTGGTAATTGTTGGTATCTGGCTGAATCCTGAAAAATATAATATTTTAAACTCACTTGAGAAAATAATCTGCGTTTCGAATTTCCGATGGATGGATATGCTCCCAATCATACAGTAACAGCGGTTCTTGTTGCCATTTTCTCCTATGCCGAATTAACACATGAGCCTGCAAAATGCCACCAGACAAAAGCTCGGACATACTTACTAGTTACATCCGCCCCATGTTCAAATACTCCATGATCCACAACAATCAATTGTACAGCAAACCCGCAGGTATAAGATGATAATGTTTACTCTCGTAGTTCACATACCTAACATATCAATTATCGAGCACCTAACTAAATGAAAGGATTCTAATTTCTAAACGCTATATTTAGATTTCTCATGCCCGAAAACCCCAAAGCCAGTAGCGTACAACAGCATGAATAAGATATATCTCCAATTCAACTGCCAAAGTTGGCAAAAGTCCTAATTTATGCTTAACCAATTATTCATATTACTCTGTAACTAATACACGGTGCAGACTTTTAAAACCCCAATGCAAAGTTAACACCCTAAAATAACAAACTTCCTAACGAAAAAACAGATTATCAAAATCGGTTCAGCGGTTCATGATATTCTCGTCGGACGGTCAGACAGATGGACAATCACGTTTCGACCCCCGAGCACAAAGCACAAAACGCTTCGTGACGCTCGAAAAACACAATAAAACCTATTAAAGGTCACTGTACCCACAAAAGGAACAACGTTCAAAAATCTTGAAAATGTAGTACAAAAGTAAATAACTTAAGTAAGAATTCATAAAGTCATCTAATTTTATTACCTGGTTACTCAGATAAACGTAGTTACACTTTACGCGAAAATTGACCGATATTAACGGCAATGTTAAGCGTAGTGGAACAAGAGCATCAACAACATCTGTGGCAATTAAATCTGCAGCAATTAAGCTCTGAAGTTTACGTTCCAGGTCGTTAACAATTCCAATGTATCCTGCTTCACTGCTCAATTTACAGTCAAGCCATCTAAAATAGAAGCATTTAAACATATTACGAAAAACGTGACTGGTTGAATCAAACGGCACTACATTAGTTAAAGTACACTACCAACATAACAAGTGGCCATTGTTATTTAAGGTGTACCACACTTACAATACACCAAAAATATAACAGATAAATAACTCACAAAACACAATAATTAACACAACTATCCTCAATAAGCCGCGCCCAAGCTATTCATTGAGTCAACAATAAAAATAACACACGTATACTAGCAAGTCAGCTTTACTTTATAAATCCTTCAATCGATGTTATTTGTTTCTCTTTTCCAGCCATATTCCGGGTATTTTCTGAAGTCAGTCCATTATTACGCTGATCACAGCCTTTTGTATCCCCTGCTGACCCATCTATTGCTGTACTAACAGGTTGCAATAAATCAAAGCTTGAAGCAGAAGAATTAGAAACAACCTGGTCAACATGTTCTTGACCTGAACAGCTACCCACGTACATATCGACATCATCAGTAAAAGCACCATTTCGACATGGCATAGTTTCGTTCCCGCTGCTCACAGCATTCTTCTTTGCTGAACGATTTAAACATTCCAAAATTTCGTCCAATGCTTCAGCATTCGCTGTCCCGCGGTCCTGCTGCATGCGGCTTCTACACGAGTCTAAATTTGGATTGACCTGCGATTCTGGTATTCCTTCAACTCCAGCTAGATTACCCAATGTCACTAACCCAGCCTGAGCAGCCCTCTGATCGCGTAAACGTTTCAAATTGTACAGATTTCGCTCTTTCTGATAATTATTCTCGGTCTTACCCGTGTTTGATGGCACAATTTTATCACATCCACTTTGCCTGGTTCGCGCCGTATTATGCTGTGCACCGCTATTGCGCATTACCGGGAACATAGCATTATGCGTTAAACCACTGGCACGTATTCCAGATTTTGCGTTGGGCATGGCCATACAATAGGCACTTTGATAGGTTGTCCTTTCCATCGGTGCATGCCGGTTACGATTATTGACAACACCTTCAGCAGGACTTCCAGATTCTGGCGGGTAAAAATGATCCCATCCTGGAAAATACGGCGGATTTTCGAGTTTCGGAGGCGCTCGCGCAGCTTGTTTGCTCTTTTCAGTTTTAGTGCTTGGTTCAATACCATCGGCTATGAAACAGACGGCAACTTTTTTTCCGAGAACGATCTTTTGTTCGGAAAGAATTTCTTCAACAGCTTTGTTTGCTTCCGCACGGTCCGATATGTGCTATAAATATTGCAGAAAAAAATGCTTATTTTGTTTCAATAAAATCCAACAGGAATTGTACCCTTTTTAAAGAACGTACCCAGTAAATTAATAGAACTCAATTTAGTTAAAGACCAGTGCAACTCTACATTGTGAAATTTACAAAATAATGCTTAAAATGACATAATATAAACGATTCATCTAACTCACACGGTTAAGTGTACAGTGTTGTTCTGACCTTTTATTTGTAAAGTTAGTTTGTACAGCACAAAACCGGCTGCACCCATGTCGTGGCAGTTACCTTAGGGATATTTTTACACTCTTGCAGTCATGTAAGCAAGGTTATCTAAATAAAATACCCACCACAATAGCAAATTTGCAGCTTTCGTCAATATGCACTCGTGTAACAATCGCCAATTTTTCCGCATCAAGAGAGCCGTTACTTTCAAACAGTTGAAGCAATTGAACCTGAAATTCATTCTGGTGCTGTGCTAGTGAGGAGCGAAGAGGAGTCTCGCCACTCGGCCAAATACTTCATATTCGGTCCCGCACACGAAAAATTCCCAGGTTTGAAATCACACTTACAAAAACGGAAAGACAAGAAACGTTGTTAGACGTCACCACACAGCTTCAAAATGCAAAATTTAAGAAAAATATTTGCTAAAAACACAATAAATTACGAAAATTTTTAAATTTCTAGCCTATGATTTTATATCGAGGCTTTCTAATCAGCTCCCCTGCTCAATGGGTTGAACCCGGAATCGAGTATGGGCAAGCTAAGTACCAGTCATAACGAAATATCCGTGTATATAATAAAATGCGTGTAGATGAAGTCAATTCTTTGTATTTTTACAGCTCGTGTCTCGTCTCATATGACAGCAGTACGTACCTAACAGGTACTGTTAAACGTTTAAACGCTTTAACTGACTTCGTACGCAATTCCAGGTTTTGATGAGACCTTGATTTATGTCAACACGGTGTCCGCGGAATTTTGAGAACAATTTTCCCTGATTTCCCAGATAAAAGTTCTATTTCTTCACGGATTTTTTTGCCGAAACAAGAACATTTTGTTTACATGTATGTAACAGTGTCGATCTTTTGGGAAAGCAAACATCCACTGAGAAAATTTCGGATACAAAGCGCTGTTCGTCCAAGCATTATTAAATACAACTTAATTTGAGTTATTAACGAATCTGAACCAACACATTCTACAGGATTTTTCACGCATAAGCCCGAATACCGTCAGACAATTTATCCTACTATGCGTAGGCTAAGGAAAATCATAAACAGTAATGTTGGTGTAAACTTCTGCTACGTCCTTCGAAAGAGCACCTAGGATTAATAAGGCTAATCCAAAACCTATCATGGGCAAAAAAGCTTGTGGGCATAAAATGTAGAGTGTATATGTATTGTGTTGCAGATTCGTCCTAATAACAATAGCCAGTTATCAGATTTGACGCTCTTTTGTAAAGAATAAACGTTGCTTCGAACGGGTAACTAGATGAACTATGAGTTAGTCGGTGACGGTGTCGTTTTGACACATTCCCAGAAAAAATAAGTTCATTTTGAAAAAGAACAATTTTTCCCTGATCGGTCCATTTTTCGGTTTTCCCGGACTTCTCTGACGAAATGGCACAACTCCCTGTTTTCCCTGATTTCCCTGATGAGCGGACGCCATGCGTCAAGTTCTATAACGGAATTTTGAAATTTTAATTTTAATACTACTTGTTGTGATATGTAGCATGAAAATTCTGTATCATTTACGTACCAAATTGATTTCGACGAGTCAACTTATCAATAATTGATTGTAGTTTAGGTTTACAAAACCAAAAAATCATTGGTGATATGCAGTTTCATATATTGCTAAATATACATACATGTAACTCGTTCATCATTGTCTCCTTCTCTTTTTTGTTCGATGGTACTGGCCATCTTCCGCCTTCCGGATCAACTCTGATCATAACGCGTCGTCCTGAAAATACCAATCAATGCTGGACAAAATATTACACATCAGCACTTGAAATATCTTTAAAAACATTTACCTTTACAAAAGTTTGATAGTTTGGACTCTTAAATATGTTTATTTAGAAGTCATAAAAGCAACGTTTGTAGAACTACGCAGTTCGACAAGGAAATTATTTTAGAACGACAATGACAGCACAATTCACGATCATAAACATCTATTACATGAAAAAACACAGAATAATGACCAAAATTTTCGAACTTGTCAACAAGCACAGGTTTCCACCACAAGGCAAAGTCACAGTTAATTTGAAAAGCAACGATGAGTCGATTAATCGGCGTCAATGTCGGCATCGGTAATTTCGGTATTAACTTTTCATATCAGCACCGACACTGCAAAGTATTGCCGATACTTTTTGCACTTAACAGTGAGTTGGAATGCTATCGATTTAACTTGTTGGCGTATATCGGCGAGTCTGATCAGAGAAACTGTTATCTCTCTTGCGTTTGTTTGAAAAACATTATTTCAAATGAACAGTCCTCATAAAATTATTATCGTCTATGAGTGTTCGCATTTTCTAATAATAGTAACCTATCAGTTCTTTAAGCATCGTGTATAAAAACTGGAATCACCATCGACAAAATTTGAGAATATGAATTGGCACCGCATCGGCAAAATTTTTGATGTCGGCACGTTTCTACTGAAAAACAACTTACTTGACATAATTTCACGGTTGTGCCCAAATGCAATCAATCGGATACTATTGCACTTTAAAAAAGTGAGTCAGTTTGTGACAAAGATACGATAGTGTCTCTTATTATATGGTTAACCTAAAAGAATTATTTTGAAGTTATTGTATTTGCTTTACGCGATAACTATTGTCTGAATGCACCCAGTATGTTTCGGCACAATTAGTTGGCGCGCACTTGATAGTAAACATATATCCAAGCTCAGATTAACCACATTGTAATGGGAATTTTCCGGCTACTGGTGAGCACGAAGCTTCGTTATTACAATTTCAACGATCTATATAAAATAACTCGATGTTCGTATTGCATACTTTGAGAAACAAGGTACAAACTGTTCACACATTAAATGCAAATTGGTGTTGTGCATTGTCCAGGAAGCGGCCGATTGCTTATCACACAAATAGCTAAAAACATTGTGACATCATTATTTTAATATTTTTAATCATATTTAGACTTCGATTTTAAAACTTTTAGCAGAAATCTGAAATGTGGCCTTTTGTTATCATTATGGTCAATGTTAAGATTGAATTACTAGTTGAAAATATATTGGTTTCAGTTTTTTTCCAGACACCTCGTGTGGTGAGATAAAGTACTTCAGATGATTTGGGTTCCATTGCCTATTAGAAAAATATACTGAAATGTTTCACTGAAGTATATATATTCTTTGACAATAATAGAGGAAAAATCGGATTCAATCATTTCAGATTTTCTCAAAGATCAAGGAGGACTTTGAAAAGTAAAGGTTTAAGTTTTGTATGTTTGTGACAAGTACGAGTTGTGCCTACAGTTTCGGAGTGGGTATAGATTAATTACCCCAAAATGCCCGAATAGGCAAATTTGTAGCTTTCTATCGGCCCGCCGGCTGGTCTAACGTCCCATTGGCCGCCGCCCGGCTAGCAGAAAAAGTGGTATTAATAATTGCACAATTCAAATTCACAGTTTGTAACAGGGTGTATAAACTAAGCGATAAAAATAACGGAAACAATGATATTGAAGTAATAAGTCTCAAAGATGTTCTATTTTTCTGCCAACTAAATTGACGCATCCAATATTGACCCTGCTTTCATATCAAAAATTGATACGAAATCTGTAACGGATTTTGAGTATAAAACGAGCAGAATTTCCGGTATGCCTATAACTTAAATGGGCACCGGGCACCGATACCAGGGTACAGCCTGTAGTTTAACAGCACATACACTTACGTGCAGTACATAATCTTACAATGCGTATGAACTTCTTAGGGCTAGAGTATCTGGCTCCTGCAGCTGTGTGCTGGGTAAAAAGCTTCCTTCATTCGTCTGGTAAACGATTAAATGTGGGTGTTCCTAGTTTCGGGAGATTCCGGCAATTTTGGCGGTAAAATTTTGTACCCGATTGTATTACAGAATTTTGTGGTTTGGTGCTAGGTCAGGTCAGCAAAATTTGCCGGAGACAAATGTGAAGCCGGAATTGAGCACGAATTTATGTAAAAAACTGTACAGCAGGGGTCGCCAGCCAAGTCATTTGCATTGGAATGATATTGTACAAAAGGGTGCATATAGAGATACCAGAGCCAGAGGTCATTAAAATTTGCCGGAGACAAATGTGAAGCCGGAATTGAGCACGACTTTTCGTGCTCAATTCCGGCTTCGCATTTGTCTCCGGCAAATTTTGCTGACCTGACCTAGCACCAAACCACAAAATTCTGTAATACAATCGGGTACAAAATTTTACCGCCAAAATTGCCGGAATCTCCCGAAACTAGGAACACCCACATTTAATCGTTAAATCGTTTGATTTTTCGCCGCTATACAATAAAATTGAGGTAGATTTCTAATGTTCGTAGAAAGGAAGGGGTACTTCAATTTCAGAAATATTTTGATTTAGTGTTAATTTTAAAGTTCACTTCCAGGAAGCCTGCTCTTAATCGAAATCCAATTCCAAAAATCCTTATCAGATAAATAATGAGTTTGTTGGAATTGAAATTTTGTAAAGGTCTAATTTTGGTAAAATAGTTGGAATTGAATTTTACAATAATTGCGTGTATTGGAATTGAAATTCAAGATTTGAGGAGATTTATTGTGTACTCTGTTTTCATCTTTTGTGTATTGAGGAATTGATTAATTTTGTAAGTTCAAATTTTTCGTTGAAACCAATTTACCTTAAAGCCTTAATTCAAGGACTACTGGAGTTGAATTGCGTGTTTTGTGATAGATTGTAGATAACGAAATTTCTTAGAAATGACTATTCAAGAATTGAACGTGATAAGTTTGTAAATTCTTTGGATATGAAATTTCATTGCGCAAAAGAATTTCAATTCCAGTACGCCTCCTATTTTATGAGTTTTCAATTCCTGAATACTTAGTAGTGCAAAACGTGGATTTCTGGCACTGAACAAAAATGTAAACCTGAGATGTGGAATTGACGCCAAAATTTTCCCACTTTTTGAATTCGACGTACGCTTGGCTATGCTTACAATCTATTAGAATTTATCAAAATTGTAAATGATGTTTTGTGCGGCCTGGAATCCAAGACCTTAAATACTTACATTTCTGCTCAACAAAATCAACTACACGAAGAACAAAACAAAGATTGCGGTTAAATTTTACTGATGTCAGGAATTATACAAATGCAAATAGTTCAACCAATACGAAAAAAATATTAACTGGGTAGTAGTGTGAATTTTGCGTAATGAGAGGAACATAATTTGAAACAAAACGGAAATTTAGGTTTAAGGAAGCGCTATACCCACCACAAAAAGCAAGAATAAACCAATGATAAATCATGATAAACAAGATTCAAATATTAGAAAAGCATACCAGATTATGCAACATAACAAAAAGATAAAAATACAAAACAAAGTTTTGCAATCACGAAATAAGTAACATTTGCAAATTAAATTGGGTGAATTAAGATGTAAAATTGGCACAAAATGCAATACTGTCATTGTGGCCCATGGTACTTTAAGGGACGTCCAGATTTCTGGTGGGTCTATAAAGAGTAGGTTTAGTGTATAAAGAGTAGGTTTAGATTCTAGATTACATTTTGTTGCTTAGGCTTAGACACACATTTTTGCTAGGCTTAGGAATACGCTTAATCTACTGTAACGCCCTTTAAAGTAACATTGACCGTCTTTGTTATACATCAAGTGTTAAGACCTGCAGATGAAACTATTTGCAAAACCTAGAAGTACACCCGCACTATTGTCAATCAGATTCACTATCAAAGAAATCACCCGCTTTTAGCAACGCTTTATCACCTGAATTCAAGACAGCTCTGAAACAATACTCACATCATGATGATAGGGTATATATTAACGAACAAAGCTTTTTTCAATATTAACTAAATCCTTGAAGTGTTAACCAGTGTGCAACCGGCATTATACCGGAACTGGAAAACAAAAACACTCCTTACCGAAAAATTCCTTTTAACGCTATGTTATCGGTTTTTGGTGTAAACACACCATTCAGAATGCCAAAATGATAAAATATGGTGCTACATAAACTGAAAATTTTGGCAATACACGCTCAAACAATTAGAAAAATAAGTTAGAATAACATGCAAATTTTTCTTAAAGTTTTGAATGAGAAAAATTTAATTTCAATCAGAAAAAAACTGAAAAATTCAGGTAAAAATAGCCGATTTTAGCACGTCACAAAACATCGAGTTAGTACTTATCGTAATATTATCCATTTTACGGCAAGATACCGTGTGACAGTTAACTAAGAACTCTTTTCGCAATGCTGCTTACAGCAACTTACTTTTGACTTTGAGCATTATTAATTATAGTCACTACATCGCGTAATTTGGTCATTAGGCGGTCTTTGTCACCGGAATTTTCTGAGATCACAGTAGACGTCACCATGTCAACAATATCTTAAATTATTAACACAATCGTAGTCAAATAGTAACATTTATCAAAAACTATGATAAAGGGTTTGTAAAACTGCAATGTGATGCAGGTGCGTGATCATCACTGTAGGCAATACATACTTTAAAAACTAGAAAGGAGCAATTGCTAGTAAAACGTACTGTGTAAGACACGTGATAACTTAGCCACTGCAGTGTCATCATTTTCGCATACATTATTGAGGTACCTAAAACCAAATTTGTAATAAAAAGCAACAATAAGCAAAATGTTAATGAAAAAATGGCTATTGCAAACTATCATGTTAACGCTGATCATTAACATGTAACAAATTATAAATAGAGTACAACGTTTATCAACAAAAAGAGGGCTTCATACAAAACTTCAGCTTAGTTTGACAAAGAAAGCAAGGGTCAGCACTCATCAATTAAAAGTTTGCGAAATAAAAACTACTGTGAGCGGCTTTTTCAAACAAACAAATAATAATTATTTAGCAAAAAACAACTTGAAGGTAACTTTTTAACTTAAGAAACTAACGTTGTTAAGCTTAAGTTTGCTTTATCTGCGCTAAATTTGACAGCAGCAAGCGCTATCTGAAAAATACAATGATACCAGGGTGCAATCGGAATTACAATTTACTGGAACCGAAATTTGAAAAAATTACCGGGAACGGAACTGGAAAATAAAAAATACATGTCAACGAAAAATTCATTTTAATTTTCTTTTTTGCAATATTATTGGTGAAATAACCTTAGTCGCAGGTAGGTAACGGAAAGTCAAAAAATGCCGGAACTGGAATTCCTGCTGCACCATGGTACATACGTATACAATTTATTTAATGCTAGTAGCCACGCAATTTTGCAGGTTAACTGCCGTTCCAGCAACAGCTGCGTTTTATTTGTGTCGTTTTTTCGTCATTTTCGTTGAACACACTGGCGTGTATTTTTTTCGTAGCGATTGCTCAGATATGTTCTGCAAGTTTAGTTCACGTTCCTTTCCGTGATGTTATATTTTTTCAGAAATATATTTATGCCCAAATTTTACCGTTTCGTACCATTAGTTAATGCTTATCCGTTATGCATTATAAAAACTAACCAGACTTTCTAACTATTTCCGAAATAGAATAACTGAACTTGTGAATGTAAAACGTACAGAGCATGCACACTGCACGCACACATATTACAACTGTATTGAATTGAAAAATAAGTATGTATCAGGGTGCCACCGGAAATCCGGTTCCGGCAAATTTTGACCTTCAGGTTCCGGTTCCAGTAAATTTTTACCGGAATTAAAAATTCCGGTAATAAAATTTGGTCGGTGGAAATTAAGATATTTACTGAAAAATGACGATAAAAATTAAGTAGATTTCATTCGTATACCTATCTCTAACTAAGGGAAATTTAACCAATAATATTGCAAAAAGAAAACTAAAATGAATTCTTCGGTGGCAAGTGTTGTTCATTTTCCGGTTCCGTTTCCGGTAATTTTTTAAAATTCCGGTTCCGGTAAATTGTAATCCCGGTTGCACCCTGGTATATACGTATGTATGTATATATACATTTGCCTACTTAATGTGGAAAATTGAAAAGCGATTCTTGAATCGCGTTTGAAAACGAATGCGATTTCTTTGGATTGCGACTGAAACGCAATCGTAACCTTAATTCCGTCGTGACCGTATTTTTAGCTTTTGAGAAAATACCAAATTAAAACCACAAATAAGTTTTCGCCTTATGAGACTGTAATAAATTAAATTCCAAAACTTAGCTGCCACGTTCCAAAACTTTTTGAACTGCTAATATGTACTAAAGTGTTACATCCACAAAAGAATTTTCATTTGTAAAATTTTCATTTCATATCACTTGGACTGTTGCGATTTACCACAACAAACAAAACTATTAAACCTGTTAATACTGTATCCATACCTGCGAAGGCGCATATAGTAAACATGCATCTGATAAAAGACTGGACCAAAGAAATTCTTCACCGTCTTTTCGAAGTTCTTCAACTCTGTGAGACTGATCGGGACATCGTGTCTAAGAATAGCCAAAGCAAGTTGACAGAATAACTTTTCGGACGTTTTTTGGCGCTGGACATCTCAAATTACGCTAATTTTTTTACGCCAATGATATTGTCGGAATAGTTAACTTACTTTTTTGGGCCAACACAAAACTTCTTAAAAATTAAAGCAACAAAATAAACAGAACCTTTTCTTCCAGGCGGAGCCAAAGTGTTCATTCATACCTTAATATCAATGAACAAGCCTTCAAATGATCGATATGGCGAGTGAACTGTGAGATGATAGTCTATTGCGTGCATCACTGCTAATTCATAATATAACACAGTTTCTACGCAGTCTCCTGCACTAATAGACGGAACGTTTCTGGCAAACTCATCAATGGACACGTTGAATTCTTCAACTTTGCACGCCAGAAACAAACACCCAAGCCTGCAAGTACACATATGCCACACCAAAACACGCACGCAGACGTGACTTATTATGTGTTGAATTAAGAAAAAACAACATAAAGACAAACAGTCACCAAGCAACTTATTATGACTAGCGGTGCAGAGATACCAAAATTTTTAACGATTCCGATTCTTAGTTTCAAATTTTGTCGATGCCGATTCCAAGTTTCATATACGATGCTTATTGAATTGATAGCATTACTGTGGTTCACCGCTAAATGATAAGAGTTAAACCATAGCAATTATAATCGATGATAATTTTATGAGAATGGTTCATTTCAATTAATTTTTTGCAAACACAAACGCAAGAGAAATAACAGTTTTCCGATCAGACGCACAGATATTCGACAACAAATGAAGCTAATATAGTATTCCAACTCACTGCTAATTGCAAAAAGTATCGGCACACACTGAATCGGCAATTTTTTAGCAGTAACGATGCCAATACTGACGAAAATTGCCGATATTACCGATCAGATTGATCGTTACAGCACATCAGGGGTTACGAGATCAACCCTGGCAATACCAGAATTTTTTTCGGGAGAACGAGGAGAACTTTATGTTTTATAATTCGAGTATGAATTTTTTAATACTTCCGTGTTGTAACTTACATTACTTTTTTAGGATCATGCTCCATCACCGAATGTCTCGTGTAGAAACGTTTAAAATACATAAACGATGCAGCCTACAACATAACAATATGGCATTGTCTAGTAACCACAAAATTTCCACTGGCAAGAATTAACCATGATTAGGCACCAGAACATCTTTAGCATGCGACTACAAAACATGATATCAATTTCACTATATTTTAATTTAGCAAGAATTTAAGGAACTATTTCAATACCAAGACAAAAAACTTATACAGCAAGACGAACACAAGTCAACTCATGAAATGAGACTAAGAGCAACATTAGCAAAAGATTTCACTAGTTGACTCTTTTTTCGACGACATACGAATGTAATTTACTATTATTTAGAAGAATAATCAGCTATATTTGCAATTATAGAATTAATTTTTCAAGAGCAATTGACACTGTTGTATTCTGGTATACACGTTAATATGGCAAACGAATGTCACTAAGACAGTATTCTTGTTTGTGCACGCAGATAATAAATTTATTTTCACTTAAACGTACGCCAACGTACAACAACAGCGGGAGGCATAGGTGGTTGAAATGATCTACACAATCCTTGAGCACTTTCCTGAGTACCAACACACAACACAAATTCATCGTCTGGCGATAGGTACAATTGCGAATCAATGGTCTAAATAGCTACGTATATATTATGCATGTAATATGTACATACGTATCGGTACGTAAAATACCCGCCCTGGCAGCAGGGCGAAAACAGTGATATTGCCTGTGGAAGTTATATGCAACATTTTTATATATACAGCCGAGGGCCCTAGTGTTAAAAACATTACCAAAATACACCGAGGGCTGTTCCAAATGCTCAAGGCCGAAGGCCGAGAACATGCAACAACATGAGGGTCTTAACTAGTGTTTTTTTCAGCCTAAGGCACAAAGCTCGATGCTATGTCAAGAGATGAGTGGACCAAGGTTGTTGAAATGTTGCACATAGCGCCCGCAGGCAAAATGACTGTTTAATTTTTGAAAATATATATTAAAATATCAGCTTTAAGACCTATATAAAACATCAGCCCTAGAGCTGATCAAATTATTATATCTATTGTAAGTAGGCAGCGATATGTCATATCACCCAGATGGCATCCTTTTGTGACATGCGGACGCATGAAGGCAAGTAAACCTCATTCTGTACATCGGTTAAAACACTGATGCATACGTAGTGCCTTCATATGCAGCAGCAATACAAACATGGAATAAGCAATTTACACGAATGTAACGTTTGAGGTTTTTATACAGATAAAAGCTCATCAGTTGGTTGTGAGACGGCGTGGCTCAGTAGATGCGCGCTTGACTGATAATCTGTCGGCCCAGGATCATGGAAACGAAGAACTCATCACTGAAAACTGCTGTACCCTAGCCTACCAAACTTATCACACCGTTGATGTGGGTTATAAATATTTAAAACCGCTCACGTACAGATTACTACTCGCATTGTTTTAGTCTGGCACGCACAAAGGATCAAGATTAGTTTAGTGAAATTGCAGAAAATCACAGCACACCACTTACCTTTTCATCAAAACATTCTAATTGTATATTTCTAAATTTTTCATTGGCCTTGACCCGCATATCTTTCAAATCTAGCACATTATTGAATAACCAAAATCGCTTCTGAGTACTAGAGGAAAACATGATGCTCCTAAAATTTAGCAATTAGCATGCATTACATAAATGTTCGATCATTTCCAACAACATTCTGCTTCTTCTTCATCAGTATTCACACATTACTGCACAAGTACTAGGCAACAATTCGGCAGGCTGTAGCTTTATACCACTATATTACAACCGTTAGATTATTAAAAAACGTTTTTGATATTAAGCAAACGAAAGTAACACTAGCTACGCGATTACACTAGAAACCCTCCGCAAACTAAATGTATACTAAACTAAAATATCGATTGGTTATAATCAAACGCGTGTCACGTCTCTACAACCCAACGGTTCGAAATTGCAAAGAGTCATTACAAATGACTGACACATCACTTTTTACTAAAGAGTACTGTATGTGTTGCATTCAACAACACTGTTATTGTTATAAATGCAATAAAGTACTGCACTCAATATATCTAAATGTTATATTTGCAATTTTGAGTCGTTTTACTCTTCGGAAAGACGTATTTCCCTGCCTACCGCGTGGTATCTAGTGCAATTACATAAACTAAAGGAGCATGCTTAGCTAGGTAGGTGTGGTATGTTTAATCTGTCAGCCAACGTTCTTTTAGTCCGCGATTGAGTCTGGGCTCACAATATTCTCAACGGAACGCAAAAACCTCAGTTGGACGCACTGTGGACTCAACAGGCTAACATAAAATTTTTACTAAACCATAATGAAGGAATATACTTTTAAACGTACCGGGTAACCAACTGAACTTGCTACAGCTCAAGTTAAAATTTCTGGTGTGGACCTATGTGTCACAATTGGTTACAACCCACGCCGAGATTGGACCTATGAGACATCCCTAGGCTCAGGCTCATATGGAGTTGAAACTAAACGGAAGGACGAATTGTCGGCTAGAGTCTGATATTTGAATGCAATCTAATATTTTGAATTCATTACTCGGCTCCGGTCGGATGTTAGATTATCAGGTTGCGACCGGATACCAAGAACTGACTGAGACAGATAATCTAATATCCGGCCGGAGCCGGATAACGGATAAAATCTAACACTAGATTGTATTCCAATATCAAACGTTGCTTACGGTTGGTTGGTGGGAACTTATTCTTATTCTTATTCTTACAATTCTTCCTTCCGTGGCTGAAGGTATCTGTCGGATTTGGATGGGTGTTGATTATCAGTCCAGCGCGCTATCCACTGAGCCACGCCGCCTCACAATTAACTGCTGAGTTTTTCTGTTTTTATGCCTTATAAGAACCTCAACATACACATGTATCTTGGTTCTTCCATGTTTTTACCTTTTTTGCATATGAAGGCATTGCATATGCATCAACGTTTTACCGATGTGAAGCATTTGCATGAGATATCAGTTTTCCTCCATACATCCGCATGTCAGATCTCGCGGTTTTTCTACAAGGTCGTCCCTTGACCGCCAACTTATGTAGTTTGTCATTGCGGACCCATCGTGGTCACCATGTCGGATTTGGATGGGTCTTGATTCTCAGCCCAGCGCGCTACACACTGAGCCACGCCGCCACACAATCCACTGCTGGTTTTTCTGTTTTTATGCCTTATAAGAACCTCAACATACACATGTATCTTGGTTCTTCCATGTTTGTACAACCCTAATTCAAAGCTATAGAGTTGTTTTTGGTCCCGGGCAAACCGAATAGATTGGAGACTGGAGAGTTTTTTAGCATAACATATATACGTTATAAATGCAGATGATGACCTATAATTTTTATACTGTTTGAGGGGATGTCTGCGACGCACCCC
Source organism: Enoplolaimus lenunculus (assembly GCA_030248215.1). Classification (NCBI taxonomy): domain Eukaryota; kingdom Metazoa; phylum Nematoda; class Enoplea; order Enoplida; family Thoracostomopsidae; genus Enoplolaimus; species Enoplolaimus lenunculus. Next base: position 214,643 of record JASANG010003379.1, on the reverse strand, counting down.
GAATAAGTAACTGTGTGCGAAGTTTTGTCTGCGCTGCCGCCCAGATAAGGATGGATCCTAGGCTACGAAAGACTTGAAACTCCAAAAAATGTTGAAAACTGGGTTGAACAATCGACTGTACCGCCTAAGCCTCAAGAACACAGCGGGAACGCCGGAAATATCTCGACGAGAGAATTCTTTGCAGCCGTACGTTGGCGGAACCCTGTTGTTCGAAATCGTATAACATTCAGAACTTGTGGTCTGTGACGGTATAGATATGGATAATTGATAGCATTTTCTCTTAATTAATGGCCGATTATTTGAAAAATGTAGTTCATATATATCCGTGAAGGTGGTTGGAATACTGAATGGAAACTTTAGCTGAGCGTACACCACATTCCAGCAATTGTCCGAGATCTGGCATTCCGGAAACTATTTGCTGTGTTTGTAACGAGGTGAGTTTGAGCACTTGAGTTTGCGTTATGACCGCTGGCGTACCTTCCTTATAACTAGGAATGTGTCGATACCAAAATGTTTGCCGATGCTGATACGGATGCCGATTCTTATTTTGAAATTCTGCCGATGCCGATTCCAACTGTAGTATACCATGCTTAATAAACAGATAGGATACTACATCAAAGCGAAACTCCCGCAAAGCGTTTTATGTTTTGTACTCTGGAGTCGAAAGGTGGTTGTCCGTCCGTCAGTCTGTCCGTCCGAAAAGAATTTTAGGAACGGCTGAACCGATTTTGATAAACTTTTTTGTTTTAAAACTAATAATCCTGGGGTGTTAACTTCGCATTGGGGTTTTAAAATTTTAAGCCTTTTATTAACTACAGGCTAATTTGCATAATTAATTAGGCCTAAATTAGGACTCTCTACATTATTTCACTAACTATTACAGTTAGAATCAATCTAATTGCTGCATTAAAGGGTTTTTGATGCTGCATTAAAGGGTTTTTGAGTGCAAGGAATCTGTATAGTCGGTTTAGAAGCCTTCAAAACCGATAATTGAGTAGTTAACTAGTAGATAATTTGCATAGTACGTAGCATAGTTTATAAGCCTAAATTCGGACTTTTTACAATATTTCACTAATTATTAAGGTTAAATCAGCACTAAAGGGTTTTTATGTGCGAGGAATTTGAATATATTGTTTACAAACCTCCAAAAGCGATAATTGAATAGTTAGCTAATAGCTAATTTGCATATAAGCTTAATTGACAAGACAAAACTACGACTTTAAATTATTTCAATAATTATTAGGGTTTACTGAAGGTTTTTGGGCGCTAGGAATCTACAGAAATTGTTTACAAAGTCTGAAACAGATAATTGAGTAGTTAGCTAATAGATAATTTGCATATAAGCATAATTGATATGCCTAAACTAGACGTTTTTGCAATATTTCACTAATTATTAGGGATACAAGCGATTTAATTCCGGCAATAGTGGGTTTTTTGGTGCGAGGAATTTGAATAAATAGTTTACAAAAGTTCAAAACCGATTATCGAATAGTTAGCTAATAGCTAATTTCCGTATTTGCTTAATTGATAAGCTTAAATAATGGCGTGTTTAATTATTTCTCAAAATATTTGGGTTACTTTAGGGTTTTTGAGCGCGAGGAATCTGAATAAATTATATATTTATAATCCTCCAAGACCGTGGGTGCGAGAAATTTGAATAAATTGTTTATAAACCTTTAAAACCGGTTAGTGCATGGTCAACTAAACTGGATCAAACTATCCGTTTATGCTATATTAGTTTGGAATACTTAACTAGACTGATTAAATGTAAGCATGTCCTAGCTTCGTTCAATATAATGTAGTTCTACTACGACTGGTGTGAGTTTCTTTTGAGTGTTATAGCTGCCGTTTGACATATGAGTCAAATATAAAATAAATTTTAGCTGAAACCTTGCCAGTACGATGTTCAACGTGGCTCGTCAGATTTGCGGTACCTTTGCTCAGTTATGTGTCTGTCACGTTTTAAACTGAATCCACAGTGTTACGTTGCACCGCTGATCCCACCACCTCCACCGCCGCCATTGAATCCTGATGGAACGTACTGTGACAACGATCAAACCACTGCGGTTAACGGAAATTTCGGAGGATTCGGTCACTTGACAGAAGGAGATATGAGGGACGATGCATGGTAAGGTTCTCTGTCGCATTTTGTCTTAAGATCATCCTGTAGCCGATATAGAATGTTTCAGTGATGGGTCAAGAATAGAATGTTTCATTAACACAAGCAGAGGCACCGGGGCTAGTGTTTTCTAGGGATTAGTTCACAGTTGTAAATTTCAGAACTCAATTAATAAAATCTGCCACGCCGGAGCATCATATTGAACTATCCGGCTCCGTAAGTTTTTGGTATCTGGTGAACCCTGCGTTGTCATTGATAATATAATACGCTTGTCTGCCTTTTGGGGCAAAGCAAAAATTATGGCTATCGATGAAGCCTCCTGAGAATTAATCAAGCTATGTGTTTGACATAAATAATTGTAATCAAATTTGATATTTAAACTGCCTAGTCTCTCTTATATTGATTAAAGGCCATTTGGCTTACTTGCGAAATGACATGGCTGATGATTTACGTAGTTTAGGATGGAGCTCAAATGAAGTTCACTAGACCACAACCTGGGTAAAATCCTGGTCCCTGGACATCTCTAATATATGTATTGACAACAATATTAAGAAACTGAATAGGTTCATTACACAGTCATCAAGATTTGGGTTCAGTTATTGTAGTTTTCAGACTGCGCAACGGACCAACTGTCTACACACCTTGAGGTCTCTTTCAAATGATATCTTTCTATCTATCTGCAGTTTTAATCGGAAGGAACACCACACACAAGTATTGCATAGAAAATGGAAAGGCAACTCCAATTGTAAAAACACATACCAATTTTATAATAGATGTGATACAATTTTCTTTCTTGACGGTCTTCGGAAAGATGGCGTAACATTTTCTGAACTCAATTTGTGAAAGTGAAACATATTAGGTGTATGCGTACCACGCAGAGATTGCTTTCTATTTCTAGTAGGAACATACATTAACTCATTTCAGTGTAGGGTTTTTGAAATAACAAGTACCCAATTGCTATTTTGGACATCAGGCCGCTGCCCAATCAGAGTGAAAGTGGGGCTGGCTTTACCCCTTCATACTTAATGTGGTAATGAATATTGTTTTTGTGTAATATATAATTTAAGGCATTAAGGTTTATATTTGTATTGAACGTATTTTAATTACGTATGCGTTAAGTTTAGCAGCTTTTCTACAATATGTGACCCAAGCGGGAACGATGATGCAAGCTCTGTAGCGATTGAGCCAAGCTCCGTCGGTTTTGATTATGAGAACGATGAAGATTGTAACACTTTACCACCCTCAATGGTTGTCAGCTCAGTGAATCGTCACAGATTGCCTTTTGAATGTTTGCCAACAAGTGCATCTGGAACACCTGTGCCTTTAGTTCCCGCAGCGATGTCTCCTGAAGAAAGATGCGCTGAATGTTTCTACGAACCTGTTGATTTGGCCTCCATGATAGACAAAGACTGGGTCCCGAAGTTTGTTGCACGAGAAAGTAAAAGTAAGTAAACGATTAATAAATAATATATATTATTAAAGTATTTTTTCTGCAGCTGCTTTGTCACACTTTTTTGCAGTTTAGTTTTGACTAATGTTACAACCGGGTCCGGTTATTCTGGGTATTTTCTTCGAAAACCTTTTCGCTTCAAGAAATTCCGGGTCCGGGTTTTTACAACAAATCATTCTGGATCCGGGTCCGGGCATTACAAAAATACCCGGACAAAATACCCGGAATAAAATTAGTGTAGTTATTTTACTTCCCGCGCCTAGATTCTGAATAGTAACTGTATCGCACGTAAATTAAATAGGTTAAAGAATTTATCAGATAGTCGCACAACGAACGCTAACTGAGTCGAATACATTAGAAACAAAACACTCCCTGCATGTCTCATAAGACAACTATCGTATGTCGGATGTAAAAGCAAAACTGTAGAAGGAAATAGGAATGCTTTCCTATCTTAAAAAATTAGGATCATGTTCAGTTTTTAAGTTATCAAAATTCCGGTCCCGGGTGTGCCCGGAAAATAAGTCCGGGTCCAGGTTCGGGTTTGCATTGTTTAAAAAGTCCGGGTGGTCTGGGTTTGTATTCTTAAAAATTCTGGGTTTCTCTTCCAGAAAAATCTGGGTTCGGGTGCAGGTATTTATTTTTAAATGTTGCAAATCTAGTTTTGCTAGGGATGTGCCGATTAATCGGCATCGGTAATAATCGTCAGTTTTCGTGAGTTTCGGCATCGGCACTGCAAAAAAATTGCCGATTCTTTGCAAATACTTTTTGCACATAACACTCAGTTTGAATGCTATCAATTTCATTTCTGGGCGCATATCAGTGTGTCCGGTCAGGAAAACTGACATTTTTCTTGTGTTTGTGTTTGAAAAAATTAATTGAAATGAACCGTTCGTCTAAAATTATAATCGTTGATCCGAAGCTCGGAGTTTCGCGAAGCGTTTTATGTTTTGTACTTGGGGGTCGAAAGGTGGATGTCCGTTCGCCTGTCGGTCCGTCCGAAAAGAACCCCAGGAACGGCTGAACCGATTTTGATAAACTTTTTTTGTTTGAAAGCCAATTATCCTAGAGTGTTAAACTCGCATTGGGGTTTTAAAATTTTAAGCCGTGTATTATCTACAGGCTAATTTGCATAATTAATTAAGCCTAAATTAGGACTTTCCACAATATTTCACTAATAATTACAGTTAGAAGCAATCTAATTTTAGCATTAATGGGTTTTGGAGTGCGAGGAATTTGAATAAATAGTTTACAAACATCCAAAACCGATAATTGAATAGTTAGCTAATAGCTAATTTGCATATTAGCATAGTTCATAAGCCTAAATTAGGACTTTTTAAAATATTTCACTAATTATTAAGGTTAAAGGCAATATAATTTCAGCACTAAACGGTTTTTAGGTGCGAGGAATTTGAATACATAGTTTACAAACATTCAACACGTATAATTTGCATATTAGCTTAATTGACAAGACAAAACTAGGACTTTTTAAATTATTTCAATAATTATTAGGGTTTACTGAAGGTTTTTGGGTGCAAGGAATCTGAATAAATTGTTTACAAACCCAAAACCGATAATTGAGCAGTTAGCTAATAGCTAATTTACATATTAGCTTAATTGACAAGACAAAATTAAGACTTTTTAAATTATTCCAAAAATTATTAGGGTGGCTGAAGGGTTTTTGGGTGCGAGGAATCTGAGGAAATTGCTTACAAACGTCCAAAACCGATAAATGAATAGTTAGCTAACAACTAATTTGCATATTATTTTAATTGCTTACGTGTGTTCGAGCTTCGCTCAATAAATGTAGTCCCACTACGACTGGTTTATGTTGGTTACGGTTTAAGTCTTCATATAATGATGTAATGTAATATTCTATCTGTTTGTTAAGCATGGTGTACTAAAGTTGGAATCGGCATCGGTTCGCCATTGGCAAAATTTCAAAATAAGAATCGGTATCGGCATAGGCAAAAATTTTGGTATTGGCACATCCATAGTTTTGACACAACATATGTACATATATACGTACTTAACCGTATACAGGACGTTTACGGTTCTTATCCTGAATGCCATAAAACTGTGTTTGACAAGTGAACATATTTCACAGCTTGCTGCGATCACCTTTGCGGGCAAGTAATACTGCTATAGTTTTCATTAACTGAAAGAGAATGAAAAATTCAAAAACATAACTGCCCGCCAGCAAAATTAGCTGCACCCCAGGAAACTCCTGGGGGGGCCAGGAAACGCCCCCTGGCGAAAATTTGCAAGCTGTGGGGAAGCCAGACATATACATTTGTTCGACTCAATTACTTTAAACAGTGCACATATTTACAAGGTATATCCGGTATCCGGTAAATTAATATCCGGTGGCCCCTGGCATGTATACATACACATACATATGTACGCATATACACATATACATACACATTTATTATACATATATGCATAAACGCATATATATACATATATGCATATCCACATACACATATACATATATTTACATGTACACATCAGGATCGCGTATGTTATATCGGAAGAACTGGGATGTCTGTTAAATTTGGGCTGGTGGCAAGAAGTACGTACCTATCTAGGCAGCATAAATTATTTTCCACATAAGATTTCGTTTTATTTAGTCTAAGGGCTGTGCTATGCTTTCGTTGATGTGCGGCGCCGTCCGTCACCCGCACTGCGACGTCGGTCGACGTGCGGTACCGTACGCAAATAACTCACGTACGATATCGTTTGGTGACGGACCGCGTTGTACGGGTGACAGACGGTTACGGACGGCGCCGTTCGGGCGACACACGGTTACGGGCGGTGCCGTTCGGGTGACGCACAGAAGCGGACGGCGCCAGACTTCAAGTATAGCGCAACCATAATATAATAGTATCGTTGTTATGTTGTTTAATTATGCAATTGGGTGACTAAATAATAAATGTAATGACGTATTGTATGTGTTATTCCAACAACGAAAGTTATGATTTGAAAATATGCCGAATAATGTAAAATTGAATATCTTATTTCAGCCGTATGCAGCGCTGATTGTTTCAAAAACTATTGCTCAAAGGAACAACCTTGCGTATGCTGTGCTTCTTGTGCAGAGGAAATTAAGTGTGTTGCTTGTGACTTCTAAAACAAAACGGTCTGTATAGTATACATTTTAAAGATGATATGCAACCACACCTCAAGTTATCTCAGTTTATTTACGGTGATTGTGCTTTGACTTGTATTGCACCAAGTTTAGATTGCTCTTCCTCTAGTAATTGCATATATATTCTATTGCCGATTTATCGTAATTGCCTGTACATGTGCGTCAGTATGTTTTCTAAATTTATTTTTCTGACATTTAGTGTTTTAGGGTAGCTCTTATCGATCCTGTCCGAAGTAATAGATATTACACATGGGGTACGCGTCATTTTTGCACTGCGTCATGCTTTCATGCTTTCATCGCAACACTTGAAACCTACGTCCAGTGCTCATTGTGTGAAAAAGTCTTTCAATGGGATTCTTCACTGCCGTTGTATTTCCGATACATTGCTGCTGAGGTACGCGCTAGGCAGGAACAATGGTAGGTGTACATTATATTTAGCAAAGCATAAAACACTCAGAAATCGAAAGTTGATAGGCACGTGTTTTGTTAAATTTTGGTATTGCGAATTCTGTTCAGTAGTACCTCACATTTCAATTGTCGAATTTTCGTGGCTGTTAGTTATATTAGTGTTTCAGATGCAATTCTATTGTTCCGACGACTGTTATAAAGAAGCTGGGCTATCGTGGTGTTATTGTAGTAGAGCTTGTGCGAGTTGCGGATCAAAGTCAAACCTTACATTTGAGCATCTATGCCCAACAAAAGATGATAGCGTTAGCTGCGAGATGCCTTTAAAATTTTGCAATTCGTCATGTTTCGAAGAATACAATGAGTTGCAAACAGTATTCAGGCCAAAAATTCAACGAAAGTTATCTGACGGTCAGTATTCATTTTACGTATGATGTACAACAATGTGACTTAGTTTTATTATAATGTCCATTTGTAGTCATCCCAAATATCAAGGTGCAATCGAAATTCCGATTCCGATTAGAATTCCGATTCAAAACAACTTCCGATTTAGATAACGACTTCCGATTCCAATTGCGCAATCAATCGGAATCGGAATTTCCACATCTTAATTTTAGGCCTTCATGTTGTGATATGTTGTATAAATATTATGCATCATTTATCTATTAAATTTACATAAGATAACTTAGCAGTAATTGATTGTAGTTTAGCTTTACAAAGCCAAAAAATGATTGCCAATTTGTTCACGCGACGTTTTTGAGAATTTTTGCCAGCCAACTGACACCAAAAATCAATATTATGCTTGTTAATACAAATTATCCTTAGGGTCACAAATTTTGTAGTTCCGATTCCGGTTTAAATTTACTGTTCCGATTCCGGTATAATCCAATTCCGCTTTGAACTCTGCGAAATATATAGCTAATTTTATTTTTATATACTGAATTTATTCTTATTTACAGCTCTAAGCCTTTAGATACAAGTTTATGTGTGTTTTTACATTGGTAAATGGTGCGAACTGCGGTATTCTTTCAGCTTTGGCAAGTTATGGCAATTTTCGTGCCTAAGGTTTAAGATCATGTCCTGTGACAATTGGAATCTGGTTACATTTTCAAAGTTGTAACTTGACGTTGTGCAAGAACGTGATGGAAAGAAAACATTTAAGGATACTTTTTCGCTATTTTTCGGGCTCAAGCGGTTTGTCGATCTTCAACTATCGCTAACTAACTCATATTTACATACTTAATGTCCAGCATTCAAAACGGGAGCTCAAGAACGGCTGTAGGTTTGCAAACTCGTTGACCCATTGTATAGCCAACGCAGTGCCTTAAATGTTGTTTCAGCATATGATTCCTGTACATACTGCGAAACACAAAAGAAGGTTACAGTCGAAGCAGTGGTTTCGTGTGGTATTTTTAGCTCACAAATAGACAATGAATCATTTTCAAAGCTGAGTCTCGCACGGAAACCATTCTGCTCTGATCGATGCCTGTACTATTTCGCTAAAACCTCAAACTTATACGCAATGTTGTGTCACGGTAAGTACATAACAGTATTGGTAAGAATAGGTTGTATTCCCGAATTTCGACGTTTGTCAAGTGGCGGGTCGTATTTATCGTATTAGTAACTTTTACGCGCGAATGTTTGGAAGATTGGAAGCAAAAGTTACTGAATCTTTTTGAGACAAACTGTCGTTCATTTGTTCACGTTCTGGTATCTTCGTTCATAGGAATTAAAGAACTAACTAGGCGCATATATCGTGCTGAACGAATTGCAAAATTCTGACGTTGAAATTTTGCTTCCGTATTGCCTTAATTGATTTTTCTGTCGGTTTTTATCGCAGAATGTGGTCCATAAAATTCTGACGCTGAAATTTTGCTTCCGTATTGCCTATATTGATTTTTTCTCCTGGTTTTTATCACAGAATGTGGTCCATTTTTGTCGACGTGGCCGTTGGAGTTTGTGTCGTGCGTTGAAGTTCATTCAAACCAATCTTCAGTTAAATTTGCTCACTTTTGCGGCCGGACTTGTTTAGCACGGTGGCAGCGAACTCAAATCGGCGCAGCTAATGAAGTTCGGTGTAAGATTTGTCTGTTGAGGAGACCGTTATTTGAAGTGAGTGATGTCTGATTTGAATATTACTTATGGCTTACTAACGCATTGTGTTTAATTGTGATCTGGAAAATTTTTCACATAGTGTGATAGTATTTGGTAGGAGTTGTTTTTTGTTACCTATTTAATGTTCCTGTGAAACGTCTCCGTTCTGCTACAGTTCTGAAATGATCAGGAACTCATATTTCCGATGTCAGTAAATCTTAGCCGGACGTTTGTTTTATAATTATTAATTTAACTTTGTGCATGTTCTAAGTGGGGTTTGCACTGCGCCACTGCAATCGATAAATAGAAACATTTCTGATGATTTTACGCAGTTGATGAAATACTGTGTATTTTGATTGGAGTTGTGCCAATTATGAGCGAGCACTGCAAGGCAGGTTGAGCTTCGATTTATCAATCAAAGGAAAAGGCCTTAACAAGTACTGCTTGTTCAGCATCGTGACGTGCAATTTGGTAGGCTGCATTACAGTACCCATCTGTAGCTGTCATTTTGACGCGACCTGTCACACTACGTAGGGCTTCATTTTAAGCGCTCTGTAATCGATCACAGCCGGTTTCATTCGTGCATGGTGATAGCAACGTGTGTGCATCGTGTCGTGAAGTGCCTTGTGCTCCAGAAAGTTTATAACTGAAGGTAAATAGGTTTAGAAAGTTCGACCAAGTAGTTTGACCTTTTTAAATAACGTTACTTTATTATTAATTTTAGTGCATTATAAGCATTGAGTCTGTGAATTTGGTGGAGTTCTTCTGCAACTACACATGTTTAATGCGAGCAGAATTCGATCGCTTATCGGTTGGTGAACCAACAGTCGCTAGTATGCAACGTATTATTGCTGAGCAGGATATGATTGACTGTACAAATGCCGTCTCATTGCTAGAGGAAGCTGAGGAAATTCAGTATAATCTAGAGGAAGACAAAGGAAAAGCTGGAACTGCAGTGGTAGCAATAAATGGAGCTGTGATGGATAGTGAGGTGGACGAATCACATGCGACTGTGGCTGGAGTCAGTCACGCTATATCTGTGTGGCCGATGGAAAGTGTTGGTGAAAATTCTGTCGATGATGGTAAGTTCGACAGACAATGGCTGGATTTTTGAAAGCCTACCTAAGTAAGACTTACTGCTTAAGTATGTGCCAAACAATTACTTAACCATTTTATCGTTTTTAAAACTTGTTATGCATATTGACCTGGGTCTAAAGTCAAGTATGTATTTGATCAACTGGGTGACTATAACAAGTACTTAAGCATAACATAAGTAATTAAGCTTTAACTAAATACTAACATAAGTCGCCGACAAAAATAAATTCTTAACTTGTTACATAAAAGCAGAGAAATGTCAAATTTGTACCTGTGTGACAAGAAGGAACTTATTGTATTTCTTTATGCTAAGGAGGTATCTTGGTTATGTAATATTAATAGAATGAGAATAGTATTCGAGAACTGCTAGACAGCACCAGAGCGAAAACCCTGAATGACTTAAGTATTCAGTTAACTTAAGTACGTTTTCAGAAAAGTCGATTTGATTAAGTAATTGTTTAGCAAATACCTAACCATAAAAATATTTTCAAGTAAGGTTTCACATACCCAGTCATTGCAGTTTTGCTTAAGTACTTATCTAAGTCACTTGCTTAAGTAAATACTGAACTTTTTGGACAAAAACAAAAACATTCCATTTATGTACCAGTGTCATTACAAGGAAGCTATAGACTTGTTTTATATTCAAGAAATTGCACTTGGTGAATGATTTATTTATTTACTTATCTTAAGTACGCTTTCAGAAGCGATAAATTGTTTAAGTGATTTCCTTTCAAATACTTAACTATAATGTGGTAGTCAGTACGGTTTCAGAAACCCAGCCATTGGTAAGCTAGCGAAATAAATTTTCAGCTACAGAAATAGCGAACTTTTTTATTATTGACAGTCATGAAATGTAACAAATTTGACTCTCCAGATCTCTACGTTTAATCCGGAGAACAAATTTATCGAGAGTGCATACCGAAACAGCATTAGAAGGAATTTATACTGCAGTTGGTGGTGGAACCGGAAATTTGCCGTGAAAGTTATAAAAAAAGTTGTGTTCTAAACTTCTACAACACGGTTCAGTATTTTTAGCTGTTTACTATTACATGTAGTGTTCACTTGACTTTTAGAATTTTCTGGCGCTTTCGTTGTCAAAATTTGCTTCAGTTGTAGCGCGGTGTTGCATATTGTATTGATTGTTGTGCTTATTGCATTATTGCAGCGTGCAGTGATACAGAGTCCAATAAAAATGCCGAAGTATCACGCGCGAGTCTGACAGACGAGCAGTGTTTTGCTCATAAATCGGTACTCTGCAAACCGATCAATCAAAAAGGTAAAGTATCTGTACACTTACTCACTGTCACGCCATTTTTGATTCTGGGGATATTGAAAAAGTCATGACCATTTCGAATTCGTGGTTTTTTACCACCTGTAATCGAAAAGCATCGCGCTGTGTACTACAGTATAAGACAATAAAAATACTACTTCCTTTAACCATTGATTTGTAGACAATAAAACGTGTTTTTTCTGCTTCAGAAACTCTGCAACTGCAATTGAGCGATGTTGACCTTAGCTTGAGCTGTTCACCAGACGCTCAGTATCAACTTCCTTGCCGAACAAGTCGATCTCTCGATATCCCCGCTACATCAGCTGATGTCACAATCAACAGAACTGGCTGCAGCAATGCTTCTTCCAACCATTTAAGTGCCAAAAATAAACAACACATGTTGTCAAATTCAAAGACAACGCAACCTGAAAACAATATTCATCAGACGAACACGCTGCAACGACAACTGAGTAATATTCAGCGACTTTTGGTCGAACAAAATGCTACGCTACGCACAGAATTGTCGCAAATTAAGAATCAACTATCATTACTCACTGCATCTGTGTCATTTCTTTCAAAAGCGTCTCAACAGTGTAATGTGCCTTCAGAAGTTGCCTCAAGTTTGTTGGACCCGCAAACGGAAAAATTTTTCGCTATCGGACTAACAACTGCTACGGACAATAACGAATCCACTACGTCATTACCAAATCAATCCAGTATTCAGGGATCAGCTATGTCAGCACAAGGTCAAAAACAGCCGCAGGATAACGTCATTGTCGTTGGTAATCCTGATTCAGGAGTGACAATAGCGGCAGACGCGTATCTCGAAGTGTTGTCCGCTTGCGGTGGGAGCCCATCTGATTTTATTATCTTGTTGTCGCAAGCAATCACTGGTCAAGTGCGTGAGACCGAGGCTTCGTTGGTTGATTCGCCACAATTTGCCGCGGTGCTGTCGCAAACACAGCAGCAATTTCCCGACGTTGATTTTGAATCCAACGACGATGTACAAGACGCGATAAAGGCCGTGCGGGCAACATTCTCGGGTGCTGACAGGGAGACAGATAGTTAGAGGATTCAGTCATTTAAATTTTTAGTTGTGTAAGGTCGGTGTCTTGTGTTACAAATATTTTAAACTTTTGGAAAAATTCCGACGAGTGTTTGATTTAAGCCCAGATTTAGCTTATGTTACACTGCTAGTTCTACTTAATCTTAATGTGAGAAATCGACCATCCATTCACATCTGTGCTAACCATATTTACAGCATTGAAGTCCCGGCCCATGTTACTTTAAGGGGCTGCCATGTTTCTGGTTGGTCTGTATAAAGAGTAGGTTTTGATTCTAGATTTAATTTTTTGCTTAACCATATTTACAGCATTGAACTCCCGGCCCCTGTTACTTTAAAGGGCGTCCAGGTTTCTGGTTGGTCTATAAAAGTAGGTGTTGATTCTAGATATAATTTTTTGCTTAGGCTTAGCCTTAAGAACACATTTTTGCGACGCTTAGACTTAGAAATACGCTTAATTTTCTGGTACTCCCTTAACAGTAACATTGGCAGAAGTCCCTATAACCGTGTGTGACACATCTGAATGTTTATTTCCTTTGTGTAGATTTTATATTGATGATTAAAGTTGTGTAGAGTAGAAGTGAATACTGAGCGCTTATATTTTGACATGGAAAGTGCTGCAATTGTAACACATACTTACTGCTTGCTTTCTAATGTTTTCCATTGTAAAAATTAAGAATTTTGATGCATTAGGTTTGTAAAAAGCTGCGTATCGCTAGTTTTCATGAAAATGGATGCGCCACATGATTCCCAGGTATATCTTGTTACTATTGATCAACCGAATACCCGGTTCCGGTTTAATATCCGGCAAAAACCGACCTCTGGTTCCATTATAAACCTACGGAACCACATATTTGTGGTTCCAAACATTACAGAGACTGGAATTCCGGCAAGTTCAGAGTGGACACTGACCTGGAATGTAAAATCCACGCCAACAGTAATCCTAACTTCATAAATACATATTTTTGCACGACTAATACTTCCAACTGTGTACAAATGTAGATCCTATATCCGGTACGGTTCCGGTGCAAAATTCACTATCCGGTTCCGATCAGGGTGCGACCGTATTTCCGGCTCCGATTTTTTAACTTTCCGGATATCACTAGAAAAATCAAAAAAGTTACAGCATCATTCGTATTTATCACTTGCTTCAACAATATTAACTTCTCATTTTTACAGGTCTACCAGCATTTGCTGAACCCTTGACCTCTAGTGTCGATTCTAAAAAGAATCCGAGAGCTGCCAGATTCCGAGACTTTCCTAGACTGAGACAGACTGAGGATCCAATCACTGGTCATAGCAACCTCTGACTTACAGAAAACCAGAATATAGGATGTCCTTAAAAGAAACGTGAGCGACACGAATATTGCAACTGGACGTAACGCTATGTTGAATATTTTCCATTTCCCCTGAGACCTACATTTATGCTCGGATTCGAACTCCAGTGACTGGAGTGGGAGGCGTGAGCCCGAGAGGGCTCTCACATCTTGTGTTGATTTAGTACTACGTATACGTGTTGCAATTGTTAAACACGGTGCGATATATATTATTTGCCGTATATACACTGCGCGGAGTTGCCTATAGGCAACTCAATGTGAGAAGGGGTTATAGATAGTCAACTGAAAATTTTTCGCTTAAACTTTGCCACGCAAACACTTTGGGTATCTTAAGCCACAAATAGAAAAATTGTAACCTACGTTCTGATATCTGAATACAATCTAGTTTTAGATTTGAATCCATTATCCGGCTCCGTCAGTTTTTGGTATCCGGCTGTTCCCTGGTTCCTGTATCTGGCAAAATTAATATCCGGTCGATCCTGTCAGAACTGCACGGTCGGGACGACCCCTTTCCCCTAAGTACTGTGAATATACATGATTTTTCTCTTAATTCTCCGAAAGATATGGCCAAGCCGGGAATCGAACCTCGGACCTCTCGCTCGCGAGAGCGCGCTACTCATTACACCACGCGGCCGATATCATAATTTCCTCTGGTGGTATACGTGCACGAGTATGTATGTGTTTTAATATTACACACTCTGCACATACACAAGCTACACCACGCATACCCACATTCCCCCTTCTTTAGGCGGTCGCCCCGGACCGCGAATCCAAACTTCTCCGAATCCATGAGCCTGCAATTTCCAGCGAGCGTCTCGGTAGGACCTCTATGTCAGCACCACGCGGCCGATATCATAATTTCCTCTGGTGGTATACGTGCACGAGTATGTATGTGTTTTAACATTACACACTCTGCACATACACAAGCTACACCACGCATACCCACAGATCCCTGGTTGTTACGAAAAACTTGAAATGGTAACAATTTTGGGAAGGGAAAAATTAAAGAAGGAAAATTACACTTTAACTTTACGCCGTGGCTGGTGTAATCTTTCGGGGTAGGGAAAAATTACAACGGTGCAATTTTTCCAGGAGGAAATTACAGTGGAGAAAAGTTACGCCGTGGCTTTGCGCCGTAGCTGGCGTAATTTTTCCGGCACCTGTGTTTTTTCCGGGGGGAAAACTACAGTGGGAAATTACGCCGCATTAACACCTGCAATTTCGGTAATGAAATTTGGCAAGTTTTTCAAAACTTGTTTGTTTTGTTTTCACTGTTGGCGCAATTTTGAGGAAAAAATTACCGAGATTTCGTAAAAAAGAATCGTAAAACCAAGCAAGACACTTAACAAAATTCGCTCATCAAACACCCTTTCAACGGCCTAAGTAATTTCGCTTTAACGTCAGGCTCCAGTATACATAGATTAATTTTTTACTTAGACAGGATTAGAAATATGCTCATACTACTGATAGGGCCCTGTTCTATAGACTGGCCAAATTTTGTATATAAAATGCGAAACATCTGTTTCCAGTGTTTGTACTATGTTTTTTATAGGGCACATGCCTATAAGACATTTTGCGTGGGCGGTCACTTGTGGCCAGGATTGGGCACCGCAAAAAAAGCAACGGAGTAGACGGTTTTTTGGTTTTAATTTTATCAAACAGCTTACGTAAAAAAACAATGACAAAACGTCGCGGAAAACTGAAAGAAATTGGTATTTATTATACCTCTAATTTAAACAATTTCCATCTTCATGTGTCGCAAGCGATGATTTACTAGATTTTGTATTAATACCCATTTTATAGGCAGACGTAATTTTTGAAACTTCAATAGAGGCCTAAGTTTAGTCACGATTTTTTTGCTGATGAGTCGCACCTCTTTGGTCTTAAAATATTTGCTGTAAAACAGGGTACAACCGTAGGTGTGCGTCCGGCACCTGCAGAAAATCGATCTCCGATTGCGTTTCGAGTAGACTTTTTGCCGAAGGTTTTGGCAATTTCAGCGATCACATTTTTACACAGTTTTTACCGAATTTATCTGTTGGGCGCGTTTCGTTTTAACTTTTGGCATAATCTTCAAGAGAGAATTGCCAAGATATCATTATAACTAAACTTAAAACTATACAATTAAGCAATCCATTACATATATTTGCTAAAATTAACGTATTAAGCATCGTTTTAACTACATAATTTTACATCACCTCCGGCTTCACTTCCGGTTTCGGTAACTGTTGTTGACCACCGACTACGGCTACGGTATTTTTAAACTCTGGTCGCGCCCAATTGTAAACTATAGGTATATTTTAATTTTGATGGTTTTTGTATAATGTATTAATGCCAACTGTATAGCGCTTTGTTTCGAACTCAACTTGTGATCATATAGCAATGAGACTACAAATATATACTCATTGTTACTTACAAGATTTTTGCCGAGCTCAAACCCATAAGATATTTTTAGACTTTTGATCTTTACATGGACCAAACTTTATATGCTCACTTAAAACAGTCATTTGATTCTCTTATTTCCGTATTTTCTGGATAAAACGGAAAAATCCGTTTTTGGGATCAATTCAATTTTTGTGGAAACAACCAGCCCTCATTGCGGTACTTTGGCGAACAATTAGAACAAATTTCAGATTAACAGAATAAACTGTTCCATTCACTCGCAAGAAATACACGACATTCAATAATATGACGCAATTTCTTTTGTGCAACAATAAAGCAGCTCGGCATTACCAATCAACCTACTACAACTTTATATACAAAACCCCTCAAAATACTTCCTGTTTTAGCAATGGCAATAACGCTACATTTTGCAAACACCTTAGTTTCTTATGTGGTCATTATGGTGTCTTACTCAAATGGAAGCGGTGTGCCGTAAACTCTATGTATAGGTACTGGTCAATAATTCACAGTTTGAGGTTCAAATTTAGCGGCATGTGTCCCTTAACAACTTATATTTCTGAGTTTACGCACTAACGGTCCGCAGCTTTCACAAAGCGTATAATTTAGGCTTATATATAAATCTACTTATATAAGTAAATTTTTAAACCTAGGTACCTTGAACTATTATTAATTATGTAGGTATCGTCAAAGGCGATTCTGGTTTTTGATTTTTGAACCATTTTGTTTGATAGTTATTGCTGAAGCTTTTATGTTGCCGGCATAAATTGAATGTCCGTGTCCGGAAAAAAGCTGAAAATACCCGAGAAAAAGCGGATTTTATTCATGGCAATTCTAAAACGGTGTAATTTTCTAAAAATTTATATAAAGATCAAAACTCGTCTTACTCACTTCTCTCACGATTAGCATCTATAATCAATTCTTTTTTCTTTTCCAGTGACTTCATTGAATCGGATTTAGGATAGAAAATTCTAAGGTGGTGCACTTTTTAGCGTTTTAAAGCACGCGGTTTGTTTTGTTCACATATCTAATGCACACCACACAGTGATATAATTTTAAGTAATAGGTTTAAAAGTTTTGCCCATGTATAGAACAGGGCCGGATCGTCTTTCGAAGGGGCTACAATAGAGTTAGTTTAAGCTTTAGACTAATGTTTTTGCTTAGGCTTACGCTTAGGCTTAGGCTTAGGCTTAGGAATAGGCTCATCCATACACTTAGGCTTAGGCTTAGGCTTTGGCTTAGGCTTAGGCTTAGGCTTAGGAATATGCTTATATATACTACTGTTCCGGCCATGTTCTATACATTTGCCAAAAGTTGGAACTCTACACGGTATTAAACTATATGACTTGCCTAGAATTGTACCAGTTGCTTTTTTGCTTCAAGTTCTTGTACACTGAACTTATTGTGTTTGATTTTTAATGTTCGGCAAAACATAAAATATGGCTTTGTAAACTTGAAAAAGCATTAAAATACCTAAAAAACCGGGATCGTTGACAAGCGGACAACCTGCGTATTCAACTTTGCTGTTGGCACACGTTTTGATATTAGCTAACCCCTGTTTAAGTTTGGCAAAGACAGCTAAACAATCTGCAGCTACCACAATATAACAATGTCAGTAAGAATAACATTGTGAAAAAAGGGCCAGCCTGTTTTTAAGTCAAATTTTTAAAATCAGTGAATACCGCAAGTTTCTTGAATACAAACACAATTAGTCCGTCACCGCTTAGGCTGTCCATCCTTTCCATATAACTTAACTACAATTCAATTAATAATCTGTAACTCAAAACAATTTTAGTTTACGTTGAGATATTTTATGGTACTTTAATACTATAGTGACCAACAGGTTGAGGTTAATTTAGTTCGTTGGCCTAAGGTCTATATTTAAACTCTTGTTTTTCTCCCAACAAGTGGTCAAATATACCTAGATTGTGTTTATAGTCATTCGCTTGGTCTGAAAGATGTCTATGGGACAATTGATAAGTTGAACAATAGGGTGTGACCATAGCAACAAATAGGCAAGTTAGGATGACCGCTGCTTTATTCTGCATCATCTTTGACTTGTAGCGTGGACGGGATATGTCTCATACTGGCAGTTGGTTGCCTAGGACATTTCGGAATATAGGTTATGTTCTTTGAAAGCATACGTCAATTGCTGTTGCTTGTATAAATAGCCAGGCTTATGAATGAAGCTACATTTTGCCTATTTTCTTACTCCATTGATCTTGTTCAATTTTGGTTTAAATACAGCACGTAAACCTAACAAACTCTTGAACCAGAGCCTACTTATTTATAAACGTACACATTTTGGATAAAACTTTACACAAAGCACAAGCTCTGTAACCGATATAAAATTGTGTTATAATTAACAAAGTTTTGTATTTCGGACATCCGAAATTAAATTATATATTTTTCTGTTTCAAAACATAAAGCTTTGCTCCGTAAACACTTCTTCTCAACTGGTTAGCTCGCAATGAAATGCCGGAGATTGAAAAGATTCATTATATAAAGCGTGCAGGTATCAGCAACTTAAAGATTATTCTTTATGTCTCACTGTCTAGTTCCGAGTACTTGCAGCAGAACAATGACATTGGCTGAACCATCAGAATTTCCGACGCTAATTGATTTTCAAATAATACTTAATTTGCATTAATCTTTTGATACTGCGTTAGTTTGATTCCTGGTCGTATGCATTGACCAATGCAACAGAGAGATTTCCAAGCCTATTTTTCCCTGAACAATGATGCACAAAAAAGCTAAATATACAGTCCAGGAACAAAAAATTCACATTATATTCAGTATTCAAAGCTTGGAGCTTCTATGTACCTTTGACCATGTCTTACAACTTTTAGTGTAATCAATATGCCTATAAAATTTTTTTACATAATTGACACGAAATTGGTCTGTTAGTGAGATTCTCCGGAGTCCGATTTCAACAAATGATCAGCTCGATTGGTTGTTGGAAGTTTGTGAGGCTGTGCTTTGTAGCAGTAAAAATTAAATTCGTTGTCGATTTCAAAGCAAGCCGCTCGCATGCTATTATACTTAGAATATATACCTAAAAGTAGGTCTTAAGCATACGCTTCTGGATGGTGCGTATTGCGTATTATACATGTGATGCTAAGATAGAATGATTACTGAAATATAAGCCATTGAAGTATCTGTTCTTTTTCATAAATTGTTGACCATGAATTGCGAGCACTATATATTTAAAGATGTCAAGAATTCATGTTAAAGTATACGATTCCAAATTGACACATTTCAGCAACTGCTGGTATTTCGACATTTTGTACAATTGTACCACTTGGTGTGCTATTTTTTGAATCATCATACTTTTGTGTTATGCGAAGACCGTAAATGGTTTAGAGTCTGTCGGAGGATTAAGCCGGCAGAAACATTTTTCATTTATTGTTTTCCTTACTACTCTGATGGTAGATATATTAAGGATGAGCAGTAACTTTGTAATGTGTATACTTCAATAATCTTCCGGTTTTCACATGGTTTCTACAATTACAGGTTTTATGATCGCCTATAACTGCATTTTCAAATGTATCGTATTAGCTTACGTCCTCGTGCGCCATATCATTAACATAGTCATACATCGTAATATTTATGTAGACTGAATACGTTCCTACATGCTTACGCAATGAACGAATCGTATGTTATCGCAAATACTTCCGGTTCCGACAGTTTAAATGTAACACTTAACCATGCAAACGCTGAAACATTTGCATCATTCTTATCATATGCCGCAACTTTTTTACCTCAATCTGCTTCAAATTCAGCTACTACAAGTGATCAAACAGCAGTAGTCGGAACCGGAAAACGCCAAAGAAGCACTCTGACAGGGGCATCAGAACAACTTCGCCCTTTGACAGTCCCAAAAACTGTATCCGGCGGATATACTATAGCAACACGAAGTAGCCCTGGCACTCGAAGATTTTACGCTGCATCAGTGAGTGGTGAAGCTGTGAGAAATTCACGTGACAATTGCCTTGACGCCTGCGGCATGATCGATCTTGGTCGCAAAATTGATGTAATTCACTCTCGTGTAAGTACGTTGGCTACGTCTCAACAACTCGTTCAAAGTACCCTTGTGATTTTGACAGTTGCAGTTGGTATTTGCGCGGTGATGCTGTTGTTGACGTTATCGTTGTGTTATATTTGCAAATCTCATTCTCGAAGGCGGCAATCGAGGAAAATTGGAACAAATCCAGACCGCAGGTCTGATTCTGGATGCTCGGAATCGTGCAGCGCTTGCTGTTGTTGTTCCGCAATGAAACGCAGTGCTGTAGACAGAATAACCCCTGTGGAGCCTTTTAGAGGGTCTCTTCATTCAACTCAACGGACTGAAAGACAAAATATGCGCAATTCAAGTTCAAATACAGAAACTTTCGTCAATAAAAGTCCGGCGTTTGATCGGCCAGAAACGTTTGAAAACGTTAATACTCCTGTTAAAACGGTTTACACGCCTGTTCAACGAAGTAGGCATCGTTGAAATTTCATTCAACATCATTGTTACTGGTGTGTTTGGTTTCATCTATGCATATTCCAAACACCAGTTTTACAGTTCAGCTCTGCAAACTGCGTCGAATGGTACACAAATGGTTGACCTTCTGTGACAGGAATTTTTTTATCTAGAGTGTTGCCATAGACATCAGAATATCGAACTGTTCAAAAATGGGTGTGTAATCATTGAAGTACTGTATTGACCCGAATAAGAGGGGGAGGGGTAATAAGAGGAGGTCCCCATTTTGAGTTCGAATCAATTGGAGTCCGTATCCCTAATAAGAGTCCGTAAGCGGATAGAGTCCCTAAACCCTAATTAGAGTCCATAAATGTCAATTAACCCTAATTGTAGCGCATAAATGACTCCAGGACCAAATAATTTGAGTTCGAAACTTTAAAGCGTACTTAAATTTTGAAAGTACATTCCTAAAACTATAATCTTGCATTATCGCTCAATCTATTGACACAAGTCAAATAAACGTTTAATTCAACGGATAATTGCAGTACCGGATATATATCAGTAATGAAGAGCGGCGGAGCGTGGGTTAAAAATAAATAACAGTCCGTAACCGAATAACAAGGGGGGGTACCCTCGGTACCCTCTAGAGAGACCAAATAAATATCAGTCCCCTCTCCTCTTATTCGGGTCACTACAGTTAATGAGAAGCTTGAATATGCCACAGATATTCGAAATCCAATGATCATTTCTGAGCAAACTCCGGTTGACAATGATAACTGAAAACATTCGAGAGATGTATTATCACCAGGAGGTATCCAGTTTATGTTGCGAATCAAATACCTCGAAGCGTTAAAGGAGACTTGAATATTTTTGAGCGACAAAAACTAACATCAGAGATCGTATTTCATGGCCTAATGGATTTCGGTAACTGAACTATTCGTGTGCTCTTGTGACAAACTCAAATGATTCAATGATTAGTAGATTGAACCTTAGATATCACTCGCCTGCAGAATTGAGCAACAATCGAATATTAATTGGGAAATCCTTGTGAACCAATATTCTTTATGCGATATTCGTTTACGATTATTATACTAGTGCGTTAAAAATAATGCAAAACTCGCTTTGAGGTAAGTATTTGTAAACCTGAATTAAGCAGAACCTTGTAAAGCCTTTCACGAAAATTTTGCGCGGATGCGGTGGGGCTCGAACCAACGACGTACGGATTACCAGACCGCTGTTGTAACCTTTGAGCTACGCAACTTTCCACTACTTCAGCAACTGTGTAGATAAGTGAACTCTGATTCGTTTATCCGTTACCGTGGGCGGCGGTAAAATAGTCAAGTAGAGTGTAACCTTGGCCAATGTTACTTTGAGGGTTGTAACTGAACACTGGTACAGCCAGGGGCGATGAGGGCGGCCGACCGCTTCAAGCTGAGAACTAAAAATTTTCAGAACTTGTGAAGTGTAAATAAGTATCATGACGTTGGTTCACCGTAAAAAAAATACGCCCGCGACACGATTTAGTTCCTAATACATTTGATGCAAAAAATACGTTTGGTATCTCGCTTGCAGCCCTTTTTTCAAGTTCTGTTACTGTGTTCCGTAAAAGGGATGTACATGAAAGCAAGTTTTAGAAAAATGTGGCTGGTTTGTTGTTTGCTCCGGTCGCGAAGTTTCATTCACAATATCTTGCAATCAGGCCCGTACACAGCTCAGCTTGCTAGGGGGGCTAAAAATTTTCAGAAGGGGCATTCAAGGGTTATCAATGAGTTACAAGCAAGATTGAAAACTTTCTATGGAGGACAAAATTTTCCAGGGGGAGTTGAGCCCTCCTGGCCCCCCTTGGCTACGGGCTCGCTTGCGATCCTCCGTAAAATTTCGCCTGCAAAATTTTCCAGATGTTTTTGCTGGTAATTGTAACTATTTAACCGTTCTCACACGAATATTTTCAATTTCATCGCATTTCAAGTCGGACATCAGTCTCACGGGTGAGAGGAACTCTCACGTCTCGTGGAGCTATTAAACTGCACATACATGTTAGAATGTTAAACACTGGCCTGATACTATATGAGCAACTAAATACGTTCTTCCTGTGCATTAAAACGTATGAACTCATGACCAACAAATTTGCAAGCATGGAAATTTGAAGTTGAACAACAACCCGCATCTGCATCGGCAAATTAGAAACATCTGCATCCGTATAACTATTGCAGCCGTTGAAATCACGCGGAAAAACGCTACGCCGCCACGGTAAACAAGGATCGTAAGGACAAACTTTAGACGCAATACGGGACCACAACCATTTAGTCCTGATAACATTTAGCAATTTGTTTTTTATCAAACCCATATAATATGGTGTGATGTTTGTTAAAATATAGTGTAGTTCTTTCGATACTGTCATTTTTTGTGTGTTAATATTTGCAGTTATTGCTTATTACGTTTTGTTTCGCGTACGGTTTGGCTAATATTTCACAGTAAATCAACTATTATTTCAAGCCAAATTAATGAAAGTTTGGACTCAGATACCAATTTAAACAGCTCACAATATTTCAGAACAAAGATGTATATAAGTGGGTAAAGATTTTATACCTACCCGGACCGCGCTTTATGCCCGCGAAAAATCTATTGCTTGTACACGTGGGCATATCCACGTCAAAAGTTTTTTACCTATTCCGCGTTTACCCCGGATTACTAGAAGGTCACCAGCAACTCTCTATCTGTATACAGATGGAAACTAATTTATTAATCACCAATTGTTTTCTTAAAAGCGGTCTTGATCCGAATAAGAGGGGTCTGATTATATTTTGGCTCATGTTAATACTTTAAGGGGCGTCCAGGTTTCTGGTGGGTCTATAAAAGAGTAGGTTTAGATTACATTTTTTTGCTTAGGCTTAGGCTTACGCTCAAGCTTAGGAATATGCCTGATATATCCGGTATTGCATCCGTTGATTAAACGTTTATTTGTCTTGTATCAACAGCTTGAGCAATAACGCAAGTTTGTACGTATCAATGTATTTCCCAAACTTAAGTATGCTTTAAAGTTTTGAACTCAACTTTGTTTGGTCCTGGAGTCGGTTATACACTACGATTCAGGATAATTAATTGATATTAATGGTATCTAGGGATTAGGGACTCTATCCGCTTACGAACGCTGATTAGAAATGCGGACTCCTATTCATTTCTGGCACAAAATGGAGGACCCGCTCTTGTTACCTTCCTTATTCGGGTAACGAAATTTTTGCTTTTGCTAAATTTGTTAACTAAATATTGACATGTGTTCCATATTTCGGAAGCATTTACAAATTTACCAATGCTTAAAGTTTTGCAAACTTCAACAAACCCAAAACCTGAATATATACATTTAGGTATTTAACATATTAATACATAACGATAAAACCTGAACCTGATCTGATCATACCTATTTCAAAATTTTCAGAAACATCAACATCGCGGTTGTTCAACTTGTTCATATCTAACATTTATTTGGTACATATTTAACGAAAAAAAAACACCATTTAACATGGGTCAAAACATTACAATACCAACAATTGCGCCCATCCCGGCAGACTTTTGCATCGGCGAAATTCACGTCGCTTCAATGCAAACTTCGCTGGATCAATTTGTCGGAATTATGAACCGTTTATACGTCACTATGGGGACATTAAATGATATTGAGCATTTAATTGTTGAAATGGACTATTCAGTTCAAGTGTTACAGTTGTGCTTGTTAATTATTACAAGTATGAAAGGAGTTGTAGTAAAAGGGTCCATATTCTCAAATGCATATAGCACCTATCATCAGTTAGCGATAATTTTTCAAACTGACCACATCTCCAATTGCAGATCTCGTAATTTGGTACAGAATTAGGGCAAATCAAACGCGAATAATATGCTGAATTTCAAAGCTCACCATGCTCTGGTTGAAAAGTTACTGGACCTATCACCAACTGGTGATAGGTGCTACACACATTTAAGAATACGGGCTAAGATTCGCGGCTATCGTAACTATCAGCAGATAGCATTTACAGAGCAAGCATGAAAAGTTTTCATCACAAAACAGGCGTGTAGTCTGCTCATTTTGCTATGGAGGGCAAACCATTTTTCAGGAAGGACATACAAGGGTTGTCGACGACTCAAGGTTGAAAGATTCCTAGGGTGGTACCCAAAATTTTTCCAGGGAAAGCTTCACCTCCTTGCCCCCCTTGGCTACGGGCCCGTAACCCAAGCATCGTATTAAGCACTTGTTGTTTGAGCGGAAAAGCTAACAAAAAAGATAACAAATTTTGTGTGGAATAGGCCCCTATACATCTCATCAGGCTGCGGGGTCAGAACAATTTTTGAAGTGGCATGCGGTATGCTTGCAAGCGGGCCTGAAAGTTTTCCGGGGGATGAGAATTTTTCTATAGGAATACTGAGCCCCAACCTGACCCGCCTGTGACTATTGGCCCATCATATAAATACACTGGTTGTGCTTTTAAACGGAACAGCTCATCTACGTCTTTTTATTAATTTATACTTTTAAAACCGCTATCGCACTGATATTTGATTACAAACAGTCTAAATTCGATATCTCAAACACGATCTTTATGGACTTAAAACAGCGAGTTGAAACCATACCAAACAAATCTTTATAGGTTAATGGCCCAATGTTACTTTTAGGGCCGTAACAGCAGATTAAGCGTATTCTTAAGCCTAAGCCTAAGCCTAAGCCTATGCAGAAAAATGTAATCGACAATCTAAAACCTACTCTATTTATAGACCCACCAGAAACCTAGACGCCCCTTAATGTGGACCGGTTAATGGATAGATATTTATTCTGTTGTAATTTTTCTTTGACCAGGGTTATTTAGATTTTTCTACCTCGAGGGCCTGAAGCTTAGATTCTATTTTTAGTCGTGTCATGTTGCGCCCTAACTATTGTTGCGTTAATCGCTGCGTGCTCGTGTGGTTACTTCGTCAAACGGCTTGCACAGTATCGCACTGCGTTCGCTGTGGAACATGTCGACAAATACGTTAAAATATTGCAACAATTCGACACAAACCTGCAACATCAGGCACGGCCCAACTTGTCACGGTTTCATCAAAATGCATCTTTTGCCCTTCCTGGTAATTCTGTTAGTGACAGATCGGCATTGACGGCGATTAGAATTAACGGTTTGCCTAATGTAACTTCAGTTCGAACATTGAGCGAAAATTCATGATGATACTTAGTCTAAGGGTGGCGCAATACTTTTTGACTACTTTAATGCCACTCGGCGCCATTAATAACGCCCAGCACCACACGGCAAGGCGGTGTACGTAAGTTTATCGCATGGCATCGCGTAATAATTTGTCAAAAAAATTTTGACTTGTGACGCCATCCGTTGCCGTACGACATATATATACTGCAAAAAATTGTGAGTCAAATTGACCCCTCCGAAATAGGCTTTTCCTGACTACACAAACTGAGTCAAAATTCGACTCAATTTAACTCTGGAGGAGTCGAATTTTGACTCAGTTCGCTGTAGTCAGGAAAACCCTATTTCGCAGCGATTCAATTTGACTCACCATTTTTTGCAGTGCACGAATTGTGCATCGCGACGAATGGCAATTCACGTATTTATATATACACCAAACGGTAAAAGACGATGTCGAATGACATTAAGATTAATAAAAAGTGCAGTGCAGCTTTAACCTTGCGCAAAAAAGACAGGTCGATGTTGTTTATATGCTGTAAAATATGGACTAAAACGCTACAAACTATGATGAACGATATTTTAGCCAGTGCAAATTTCTGTTTTTGGTATATATACATTGGTTGCTATCAGTTGCCAGCGCAAAGTTGCACACGGTGTCAGCCGTTCAGTTATTATATGAACCACGTCTTTAAAGTTCCAACCATTTTTGTATTATTAACTGCAATTTGTTGTAAATTTTCAAACTTTATGGCGAAGCGAGCGAAAAACCACCAAAGACGATGTTAATTCTAAACCTTATCACAAAACTTATGTTTTGACTCCTGTTTGGGAGCCGAGGCCCGGATGGGCCCCCTTCCATCCACCAATGACCACTACTGCTGAAGTTGTTCCGAACAACAGTAACTTGTACCCATAAACTCATTAAAAATACATTCAAATCCTCGAGGACATAGTTGCGAAACGTCTGAATGAAATCCATCTGATAAAACAAAGCACGGAACTGGTGTAGCTCGTTCATGGGATAGAAGGATCATGCGACCAACCGGGCAAAAGCGAGTACTGTCTTCACCGGTTTCAGTTGATCTTTGATGAGTTGCTTGAGTCACTAGAATCTAAGAAACATTTTCGCTGATTTAAATGCGGACAGAACCCTTACGTGTGATTTACAGCTGAATTCAGTCGCGTCATTTTTCTGTGGCCAATCTAACATGTTGATGTGGTTACGGAACCGGGTACAACTCCAAACTGAAGGTAGATGCTGCGTGATATTTTTACCGCAGCGTCCAGTCTTTGATGTGAAAATGGTAATATCTTCTAGTGGCTTCAATTTCAAACTAATCTCGGCCAATAAACGTGGGCGGAACAGTATTATAAACAAATTTCTAAGCCTAAGCATAATCCTAAGCCTATTAGTTTAAGCGTAAGAATGAGCATATTCCTAAGCCTAAGCCTAAACCTAAGCCAAGCAAAAAAATTAGTCTTAAGCGTAAGCTTACTCTATTGCAGTCAAACAGAAAAACGTTCCGCCCCTGATCTTTACATGGGCCTTAACCTCTGACAGTTGTATTAAAAAGTTTTTTCAAGTACACTTTTAAAAGGCATTGTAGAAATGTAAAAAACTTTTTAACAATTTTAAACTTGCATACCTGAACAACAGACTCCAACTGCATTGTTTGCCGAAAAATCAAAACATTCGAATCCGATAGGGCAGATCAATGCGATTGAATCGTACAGTTTAAGACTGCATATTCTCACACCAGGACCTTGTATGTTGACGTCGAAAATTACAGTGCCAGGTGCTGGCGTTTGCCCATCTGGACAAAACGCCATGGCAAACTTTTCGCCAGATTCTTCATTGCCACCGGTACTTTCTAAGTTGCCAGCAACTGACATCCGTATCCGAGAAGGTGGTGACAGGATGAGCTTGAGTGAAACACAGCAAATGTACGCGGTGAATTTTTCGCTTTTCAGACATCCAAAATAACAAAATTTTAGAATTAATTTGCCGGTATATGTTAATGCTTAAAAGCAAAAATTGATAAACGAGGAAGCAAGAGACGCTTATTAAGGCCCGTGTAAAGTTTAGGGCGGAACGTTTTGCAGTGGAACTGTAATTGAGTAAACTCTCAGGCTTCAGACTAATTTTCTGCCTAAACTTTGGTTTATGCTTAGGTTAAGAGGATGTTTATAGTACTGTTACGGCCCTGTTCTATACATTGGCAATTATTAAAAAATGTATTCGCATTGTTTTAGGTAGTTCAAAGATAACAATTGATTTGCGAGGAGGTGATAATGCTAACGGAAACTTTAAACAACATTCAGAACAATTTTCCTGAAATTTTGAAGTGTTGCATTTCGCACAAAAACTCTACAATATCAAAAAGCCAACATCAAAGTCTTCAAATATCCTAACGCTAAACTGAAACTGGTATTATATTAACTGATTACTATCGGCTAATACTAAAAAACATTTTTAAATTTCTTACCGGTACGGATGTGGGCAAACACCAGGAATTGCCGGTGTACAGCTTAGGGTCAGTCCATCTTCAGGCATCATATACGGGCTATAACCAAGCGGGCAATACTTTTGCTGAGGAAAGTTGTTTCGATTGCGAGTTGAGCAACACACATTTTGTTGTTTTACGCATTCGAAACCACTAGGGCATGTTAAACTCTGGTTGTTTGACCCACACGATGCCGGAGTTAAGAGTTCAGGGTTTATATAAGGTTGGGCATATTCTCTCAGTTGGGTCAAAGGATTTCGGCATATATTTACCCACCACGGTCTATCCTGGGAGGTAATAATACCCGCGGACAAGGAGTATTTTGATGCGTTTTTACTGCTCATCAGTGAAGTTTGTAGTGCAAAGTCGTCAGAAAGCATTGTTTCAAGTATACGCACATCCTCAGGACAGCAAACTCCAGCACCTACAATTGCAGGGGTGCATTCATACCCGCGTGGGCAGATACCACCTGTAAGTCCTAGGGATCGATTACAATAAATCACACTATTATCTGATGCTGACAATGGCTTATGCTGCAACGCAACTGTTGCAGTTGTATTGCGTCTGCATGCAAATTGCACAAGTTGCAGTTGAGTACAACACAGCTGTGCGGTGTTATGCGATATACAACTGAAATCCCGAGGACACGATCGGCGATACTCCGGCGCGATTTGAGCTGGTGTTAATGAGCTGAAAAGTAGAAATTTCAAATTTAGTTTAAAGCAGTAAAGTGACTTACTATTTTCCTATTTTGTTTTCTGTTTCCTATGTACCTACAGACTCCGGCTTATGTAGGCTGAACCTGGTTAGACGACAAAGTTTTAAGTAGAAAGTATATTTATTATAGCTTATAATTAATGACGCATTTTGAGGTGCGGTTTGATTTGCAACCAGGGCTTATTATAGAATATACCATAAAACGTTTCAGAATTTCGAACATTTATAAACATGTATGGAGCACGCTATTCTACTTGTGACTAAGGTTTTGTTACCTATTTCCAGGGCTACAGAACTGCAACGCACCGCTGGCAGGATCAACATACGGCAGCTGTCCTGGTGGACAAAATTCTTGCTTCCTTAAGCTCAAATTTGGCAATATGTAACTTTGCTTTTGCTTGTGCGCTTTAACTACGTATTCCTCATTGAATCCAAGTTGAACCTTGAATCGAGAATAAGGAATGTTTGTCTTGCGCTTGTCTTCAGCAGCGAGCCCGGCATTATATACTGCTCCACCAAAACTACAACAGCGAAGACTTTGCAAGTTACAGCGGTATCCTATTGGACACGCAACTGTCTGAGAACACCCCAAATCAACACTTGGGTGTAAAGTTTCACCATTAGAGCACTTGTTTGTAACGGCTAGATTGGGAGGCTGTTGTTCAACCGAGTTTGCCTTTTGAGCAACTCCATTGAATTGTAATTTTTCCAACGGTTGTTTTCGATGCCGTGATGTTTTCAATTGTGATCGGTTGACAGTGGTGAAAAATTGCCGTCTTTGCGCCCTATTTATATTGGTTGAAAAATTAGAGGAAACCAATGGAGACTGCGGAGACCGAGAGGCGGAAAGCTGAGGTGGGAGTCGAAGGTTTGTTTGGATTTGTTGTGGCCATTGCAGCTTTGTCGCGTTATTGGTTAGATCGTTAGGCGCATCGCCATAACGCGTTGCTGTTGGCACGTTCTGTCTGTAACTGTAGCCGTACGGTATAGAAGGCGGATAGGTAATCGTTAGGTTGGGCCGTGGCTGATATGTTATAAGTGGAATTATTACTGTTGTAGTATTTGTTGATGTTGTAGTTGCTGCAGCTGTTGTTGTTGGTTTTGTTGCGACTGTTGTTGCTGCCGGTCCAGTTGCTGTTTTTGGTGTCGCTGTTGCAGCTGATGTGATTGTTTGCCGATTTAAAGTCGTTGTACTCAAAATTGTCTCAGGTGTCGATTGTGGGGGTTGATTATTGCGATCAGAATTTGCAGCACTGGCGGTCGGCTGGCTTTCGCCAGTTTGATACGGTTCGTTGATTGCTAACAACGCGTTCAGTTGTTGTACCATCGACTTTAAAATATCGTTTTTGGTTTGAACAGTCTTGGCGTTTTCAGAAGTAACAACGCGATTGGAATCGTTTACAGGCCTTAGACCATCGTCTGGTGTACAGCAAATGTACGATTCACCTGTGAATATAGGTATATATGTATATACATATACATATATATATAATAGGACCGTTCCGGTTTCTGGTGGGTCTGTAAAAGAGTACGCTTACATTCTAGACTGCATTTGTTTGCTTAGGCTTAGGCTTAGGCTTAGGCTTAGGCACACATTTTTACAACCCTTAGGCTTAGGCTTTGGCTTATGAATACGCTTAATCTATTGTTGCGTCCCTAAAAGTAACATTGGCCATATATGTTACATAGATATATCTACAATATCGCAATTTGTATTATTGTGGTGCTAAAACAATTGTGCAAACAACTGCAAAACGCAATTCTTTTGCGTAAACATTGATGATTGTGGCTTATTTTTCATGTGATACCGGATAATATGGCGTCGTCGTTTTTTTTTGTTTTGTTTTTTTTTTTTTTTTTTTTTTTTTTTTTTTTTTTTTGTTTTTTTTTTTTTTTTTTTTTTTTTTTTTTTTTTTTGTTGTTTTTTTTTTTTTTTTTGTGGTTGGGGTTTTTTTTTTTTTTGTGTTTTTTTTTTTTTATTTTTTTGTTATTTGTTTTTTTTTTTTTTTTTTTTTTTTATTATTTTTTTTTTTTTTTTTTTTTTTTTTGTTTTGTGTTTTTTTTGTTTTTTTTTTTTTTTTTGGTTTGTTTTTTTTTTTTTTTTTTTTGGTGTTTACATTAATACTTCTTTTTTATAATTTTTGGCTGCTCTTCCCGACGCCGACGGACTGTACCCAGCGGTGACTGAACTATGCCGATCAGCGCTCAGAGAGCACTAAACGTCCATTAAAAGTGTATATAGCGCAAGCGTAAACATTTTGTCTGCGGGCATGCAATTGACTACGCTCTTTTGTCAATTGTAATTTTTACTTGGGCCGCCAGCATCATTAAATACGTCTATGGTTGACGATCCAAAAATTTAACCATTCAAGTTTCTTATTTTTCACAAAGATAAGCAAATCGGCAAAAAGGTTTAAAACAGCATCACAACGCGAACCTCTTCCAGTATAAAAATTATGGTTTTGATATGGAGTCAGTACAATCGCAACGTTGTGAAAGTTTTTCACGAAAAAAGGTAAAATGCAACAGTTTTGAAACCCATCCACAAACCAACCACAAAATTGTGGACCCATGTAAAGATCAGGGGCGGAACGTTTCTCTGTGGGGCTGCAATGGAGTAAACTTTAAGGCCGTAACCTTCAAGGGCCGTGACGAGTACTTTAATACTGAGTTTGTATATGCAAATGTATTTAGATCCATGTTTTTGCGTCAACCCTTTTTGATGGTTCCCAAACATAAATCGGCATTAACGCCCGATTAGGTTATTATCATCCCATGATCTTACTTACCGGCAAACTCGCAAGTTGCTCCGGCAGGGCAATCTGAATTACGAATTCGGATAGGATTGCATTGAATAGCGCGTGCTTGCTCTTGATTTATAACAGGACTCATCCCATTGGGGCATGTTCCAACGTTAACGCTTAGTCGCGAACAACAAACCGTGAATGAGAACGATTCGATGCATTCATAGTCCCGTCTTGGGCATGGATCAGCGTCTGAACATAGTTGTGGTCGTCCTAAAAGATAAATAAAAGCCATGTTGATACAACCAAAATAAGGTCCGCACCATTTAAGCACAAAAAAGATTTGGAAGCTGTTGATAGTACCAACAGGGGTTTCGTATAAGCTAAAAAAGTACTTTTAATACAACATAGCATTGTTTAAAGCAAGTTAAAGTAAATAGGGGGCTTTTTGGAGTCAACGGACGTTTAGGATAATACTGCAGATTTATTTTAAATACTCAAAGGTGTTCGAAATGTCAAATGTTTTCAGAGATTGAAATTTTTATTGAACATTGGAAATTTTCGGAGCAACACGAGATTGATTAGGTACAGTTGAAAAATTTCAACTGATTCATATTTGTTTGTTCAAGCACCTGTATCGCGGTTCATCAACAATTTTCTCGGAGCGGGACATAGTGAATTTTGCTGATTTACCTGAAATGAGAATAGTCAAGTAAAACTTTGGACTTTTTTAAAATTTCCACGACAATTATGGCATAGATACAGATACCGCTGCTTTGCTTTTATAATTACTAAAAATTGTAATCCGTGTATCAAAATCCTTTGCTAAAATCGCTGGCATACCACTTGCACTATATGAGTAAATGGTTTACGATGCGTGGCATTTACATCAATTTTTATTATGCGTCATTCACGTTATATTTGGTCTAGCTGGGTCAAGTTTTGTCACGTTCTATATATTGGGTAACATTTTATCTTCGATGTAACCTAATATGATATTACAAAAACAGTGGTTGCCTGCTAACATCAAGTATCGGTCACGTTTTGTCTTTCAATATCATGTGATATTCCATACATTACCTGTCACTATCATATGATCATTTTAAATTTGAAAGCAGATTTAGTACAGCGCTTGGGTCGCGTATGGTGAAATATATGATACTAACGGACATGTGCCGTTAGCATCATATATTGCGAGACAATGTAAAAATTACAACACTAATAACATGGTAGGAAAATTCAAATTTGTGCTGGACATTCAAAATTTTGGGGAAATTCAAATTTTGGCGGTAAATTTAAATTTTGGCGAAAAAATTCATAATTCGGAGAGAAAATTAAATTTTGGCAAGAAAATTCAAACTTTGGCGGATTGTCTTAAGATAGGTATTAATTAAATAACATAATGGAATATCATATAATACTCCAATTTCGTATACTGAATATCATATTTTCAATACCCTTCCAAACGTTTATATGTAATTTTGTTTTTAGACATGTAGGTTACCAGCTGCCATTACTTCGATTTCAAACAAGGTTGTTTTATCTTGGATATATGGAGTAACTTTGCTTATTTCATTCAGAGCAGATGTTCAACGTGCCACTGTCGTTCTTGGTGACTTCAGCCCTAAGGGGTGATCACTCCGAGTGACTCATTAAAATATTTAGGCCTGACTAACAGAAAATTAGTTTAATTCTGCCCGTTCCAAAACCTTCAGACACCCTAAAACATCTAATCTGTAAATGGGCGAGTAAAATACGTTCGACTAGATTAATAATTGGATCCTTTTTAACAGAGGACCCGGTGGATTTACATAACGCATTTATGAACCACTTTGGGGCTTCATTGAATCTTATACGGGCATCGGTCGCCCGCAGTTTGGAACGATGCCTGTGGAGAAACGTCGGCCTTAAGATTGGCAAAAGTCTCTACAACGTTACTAAACCTGAGAGCAACAAAGGTTCCCAGCAGATCCGGCGGTGCAAGTGTATCCACGAGGGCACGTTGGATCGACTGCGTTGTTGCACGTTTGTGGCCTTGCAGTGATGGTGCTAATCAGCGGTTCAGTTCCAGTTGGGCAAACGTCT
This sequence comes from Enoplolaimus lenunculus, assembly GCA_030248215.1. NCBI lineage: Eukaryota > Metazoa > Nematoda > Enoplea > Enoplida > Thoracostomopsidae > Enoplolaimus > Enoplolaimus lenunculus. The sequence continues at coordinate 180,570 of JASANG010003379.1, read as the reverse complement.
GAAAATTCGCATCAAACTTTTGGTTCATGTTTTAATTAATAGGAATATATAGAGTCTTTTAGTGGAAGACATGGAGCCTGGGTGACTTAGAACCTGGAATGCTCAGGATTAGGCTTAGGGTTATGAATTGGCTTAGGTTTAACGTCGAGTCATAATGTTTTGTTCTCAATATATAAGCGGAGACCAGAAGTTACAGATCATTTCACCTAAGCATACTCAATTTTAAATAAAAAAATTATAGTTTCGCATGCGAAATCTGCAAAACGAAGTAATAGACACGCAGGTACGGGGTGACTAAAGTGTCATTTGACTGCCCTAGAAATATACAGTAGTGTCGTTAACGCCCCCAAAACCCAACCAAAAACTTGAAGTTTCGTGTTGGAATTCATAATATGTAATGCAAAACTTGCTCTGGCTTCAGACTTAGTAGCTCGTGAAGCGTTCACAGGTCTTTTGCCACAAAGTTTTGTTTTTGGCAGCCTACCAAAGACAGGATTCGTTACCGAATTTTGGCGAAGGACGATCCGAATGACACAACCAGCATCACTGGATTCATTTACAAATTAATTGGTTGAATCGTCAAATTGATGCCATTACTTTGGTTTGCTGAACAACATATGTATTGTTGAATAAGCGAACTTCGCGTACACCGGTAACCCATTGGACACGAATCAGGATAAATGTTGCACGTCATTGGCAGTTGCGATGCAGTTAAATAAGCAACTCCCGATCCAGGACATCCGACTAAAATACATGATTGTCTATGATTTGCAGCATCAGCTAAACTGTAATACGAACTACACAGTCGTCGCCTAAGTGTTTATTAACATTCGCGATGACTCTGGTCGTTTTCATCTGTGCTAAAAAACTCAAAAAAATTTCAAAAAAGCAACGAACAGTTGAAACTTTGGTATAAAATATTTTTATGGTTTATAATGCTAAAACCATTTTAAAATCTTAACTTCTAGACAATGTTCACGCCGTGTGAGACATGAAATGTAATATTTGAGTCGAAATATTTGCTTGTTTGATTTTTACTTTGCAATAAACAATGCTTTTTCAAAATTACCAAATTTCTCTTGTTATTTCGCGTGATTAAATTCGGTTGTACACTTTTATCGCCGTTAATAAGTTTCAATTTTTTTAGTCGTTTTCACTGAAATTTAAAGCATTTTTGAAGCTGAAGTTGTGCTATGCTTGTCTGCAGACCTGTTGAAGAATTGTTAAAAGTTACAAAAGCAATAAATTCGAATCATTTGGGAGTACATTTATTCAGTTTTTACATATATTTTGTCATAAATGTTTTGATCAGTACACCGTTGCCATTTTTTTACTGTGTTTCAGTATGAATTCTGTTTTGTTATTAATTTTTTTACAATTTTTTAACAATTTCACCATTAACCGCAATACAGACACCATTAGAAGGTCTATATCCATCTTTGCATCGGCACAGTCCACGACGGCATTCGGCGTGGGCAGCTCTACATGTAACGCTTCCGGCCAAACAACTGCTGCCCAAGTATCCAGCCCATGGATCCGGTTGCACTCTTTGTAAGTGAACGACCGCCACTGAAATGTACACATTGCGGTTTTTCAGATCATAATTGTCAAAAATGCAAAACACTCTCCGAATTCTAAACACCGAGCGTTTGATGATAAAATAGCGGTTTGGCAAACGCTAACAAGCGTTTTCTTCATATCTGAATGCCTAAGCCTAAGCTTACGAAAATCATTTAATTTGCTGTTTGTAACGCTTAAAACGTTTAAAACATAAAATAACGGGTTCATTTCTGACCCGATTCCGTAGAATAGTATTTTGCGCTTAGAATACTGCATGATATTCTAAGGCAAAAAGTATCCAGTGAGCTCAGACAACAACTGAAGTTCGGGGGACTGCATTCGTGCTGCTATTATAAAGTCTCATTCAGAACAGTTACCACTGATGCTATAATTTTCAAAGTTAAAAGTCCGAAAATTTAATCTCGAAGGTTAAAGTCAACCTAATGTAGCTATAGTGTCTCAATGATAAAAAGAACCGCAGTTCCGCTCGCCAAGATGCCTTATCAGGCCAATCAGAGTTGAAATCAAATGTAGAAGCTAAAAAATACTAGTAATAAAACCATAACGCATCTTAAAATATTTAAATTGTTAAGTTGATAAGTAGAGATAGAAATTAATTTCTTACCAAAATTAGGCAAAACAGCAATGGCTAACAAGTAAATGCGTCGGTAAATCATTACATGCTTCATTCCGTGTGAAATTTCATTTTAAAGTTGCAAAATTGCAAAACATTGCTAAAAACGATATCTGCTTTATGAATGAAATGACGATATGACAATGTTTGTCTTAATAATTTATAATTGCCATGTAACGCATTTGTTCACAATATAGCCTTAATAGTTGTTTATACTTAAATATTGCTGGCATATTTTTTCTTTTATAACAAAACTTTTACAAGCACCGCAGCTATGAAATCCGAGCCTACCCCCGCGCCCAATTTCGAGATGTGCGATGTTCCTACTTGTAATATAAAACAACCTGGGGACCAGTAACTTGTGCAATAAGCGGCATGAACCGTTAGGCTTAACATGTTCAAGAAAACGAACGCTTAGGCTTAAAGGGCGCAAAAAACTCTAGTGGCTAGATATAAGGATAAAAATACGACGCTTAAACCTGATTGGCGCCGAAAGTGGAAATTTATTTTTTAATCCCGTTGCGGATCAATTTTGCCGCTGACCCTCCCAGGTGCCTGCAAGGTTGTGGTTCGGTGGTTCGAGGGCTCCCCACAAACCATATAAAATTGGCCTTCAGAGATAAGTTTGACTTTTGGTACACCGTAATCCGCCATGACACTGAACGTTATCAAAAATCTAGCACAGCCATTTTTCCATACTGAAACAGTGGTATACCGCAGCCAGAGCTCGTACCATTCAGTGAGTTTAACACGACCTTCCTGCACTATCCTCATATTTCACCCTACACCGATAGTACCCCGAAGGTTTTAACGCTGATACTCACAGATACTGCTCAACTCGAACCAGTGGCGGATCCAGGACCTCAAAATGGGGGGGGGGGCAAAATTTCACAGGTAATAAACTTATTTTTGACCCATACTGTAGTGTCCCAAATAAGAGGGGGTCCCCATTTTGAGTCCCAATTAATAGGAGTCCGTATCCCTAATAAGAATCCGTAAGCAGGTAGAGTCCTTAAACCCTTGTTTAGAGTCCATAAACGAGTCTCGAACCAAAACACCTGATGAATGTTTCGTTTATACTAAAATGGTCTCTTGTGTACGAGCACTGGGCAGTGGACACACGGCAAAAACACAACTTTGGTTTTGCTATGTGGCCAATTGAAACGACATAACAAACGCATTGCACGACAATAGAATGCAAAGTATATTCACGCGCGAAACGCAAAATTATTTACATTTCGCATCATCGCAAGTTGAAATTGGCAAAGAAACTTAATTTTGTCTCGCTGAAACGTGGACTCCCTATACACTCATTGGTTCCATCCTGCGTGGACGGTTCAATCCTGCCTGGACGGTTTAGGGGGCGCTTCTCAAGATACTGGATGCCTGGCTTTGTAGTGGGAACACTGTAACGGCAGCAACGACACTGATCTCTATTACAGAAATTGAACAAATCTGTACAGATGTCACCGCACCCAGCGCCTCTGAATCTTAGTAGAAGTTAGGTTATAGCAGCTGGGATCACATTTCTGGTGTGAATGTGTGAGCTTTCGGGCTGCACGGAAATTTTTGGGTCAAGATCTTGGCAGAGAGACCCCGAACGGGCTGGTGTCGGCAGACACAGCCTTGGTTCGGAAGGTTCTGAGCTGGAAAGAGCAGCCCTTGAAGTATCGGTATTCTGGAGAGTTGCTGCGTGGGTATGTGCACAGATTTAAAATCTGCTTAAAGTTTCAAAAAGTATAAACATTGCAGATTGGTCCTGGGTGAGCTGTGGAGGCTTCCGCAGCTCAATATGTATAGAAAGAGTTGCAAACTATTCATATTCAACGAATCTGAACGGGATATAAATGTTTTCAGGTCTGGATTGGTTGTTGTAAAAGATGTGAATTTTACGGAAAATTGTCTTGATCTGAATTTGGCTTAATTCAGATGTATATGGTGTAAAACTTTGTAAAAGGTTGTGAAAGGTGCTGAATTTGATAGAAACGGTTAGAAAATGCTGTATTCTGTCTAAATTTTCGAATTCTGCACCTATGAAAACCTATACGAAATCCTGAAAATAATTGTAAAAATATATAGATAGCTAGCTAGTAATGAATAGATTACATATTTTGTTTGGCTTGTTATGCGAGAAGTGTCATGTTGTTTACGTGGTTTTTCGTGTGCTGATTGGAGGTTTTTGAATTTTCTGTTTTCTTGTGTATGTGTAGGTGTTATCGGATTCGGAATGATTTTGGATATAAGAACCGGTTATGCAAAATAACCGAAAATTCTGAAAATTTTCGGTGACTCCGCCAAGAAAAGTAGTGTATGCATGTGTAAGGTTCGAGGGAAGTTGGTTTTCAAGCAAGGTGAAAGAGTTTCTTTTCAGAGTGTTACTAGTTGATTTGTTATTAGTATTGTGTGTTTTCCAACCGCACCAATCTAGGACCCTGGTGATTTCTTCGCGTCGCGTAGGTTTCTGTTATTTGTGTGCTAATCAGGGCAATGCATAGATTTTGCACATCTAGAGACGTTATGCCGCCGCAATCTAATTGGTCGTGGGCCACAGGGGCAGATTGGTGTGGCTGGTCAGTGGCAGAGTCACCGCTGTGGGCGGGACTCTCGCGAGCTAACCCGAATGCCCGGCCGCTGCCGCGGCCGGAGTATGCGATTCCGGAAGTCGTGGTAAGACTATTTTACATTTACACTTGTATGTTTCTGTTAGCCTTGTACAAAAGCGTAATCGCTCACCAAATGATTGCCGAAATTCAGGCTACCCTCTAGGTTGTTATGGTTATAGTTTGTTTTTCAGCTAACTTTTCGATCAACTAACATAAAATTTTGTGATAACTTTAATTTGACTCAAAATGGCTGAGCAATTAGCAAGCAGGGCTTCATCGCCCTTAAATCCGAATGCGCCAGAGTTCCAGCCCTCGACCTCTGAAGCCAGGTGGGTGGCTTCCCACCTGACACCGGAGGTCGAGGCGGAATTAGAGGCAATGCAGTTGCGAAACGCCGCGGACGACGCACGCAGGGTAATGCTGTTTTTGAGTCAGGTTTATTAGTTTATTTTGTTCGTAGTTAGTAACCAGTACTAAATCTCTTTTTGAAGTTTTGTTAGTTGCTAATAAATTTTCTAACTTTTGAGTAATCCTGTTAGTTACGCGATAATTTATTTGCTTTGCGTTGCTTAGGCTTAAGCGATCCACCCGCATGGTGGGGACCCAAGCCTAGCTCCCTTTATATATAGTATTTATCACACACATTAGGTTGCACCAATTCATCTCAGACCGGTCTGTACTCTGTGTCTTAATTTCGTTCTTACTTCCTAAGCCTCGCTTTCCGATGTCTCCGCTGGGTCGACCCGCCTTTTTCTTAGTCTCCTGAGTGCTGGTCTAGTCACCCGCGGGTCGCGTAAATACATTGCTTAGCGTGTATAAGCAATATGGAGTACGTATTTTAGCCCTGAAGTGAATTGGTGCTAGTTGAATATTAAGGGTATTTTATCGATTTAGCAAGTAGCCCGCAGTCGAAAAGGAAATAGTATCGGAAATTTTACCCAGTTGATAAGTAGTCTGCGAATATTGATATCGATTAGAATTAGCAAAGCGTACGCGTTTTATCTAAATTCGCGATATTGTGCCAAGAAGTTATGATTAATGCGAGCCGAAATTTCTTTAACAGCTCGCTCAGCCTGTTTAGCTCGCTGTTATCTAATTTTACCCGTTGTCACCTAGCGTGGTGACAGGTGCTTTCTCTAGTCAGGTTCCATCCACCGTTGTGACGGCCTGGTTGCATCGCTGTGCATGGGCGATTCTGAGCATTAGCGGCTTGTGGCTACACTTAGGCTTAGGGCTGTTGACTAAACTTAGCCACTTTGGTTAGTTGCTCTTAGACTGGGCGGAGTTGCTTTGCTCAGAGCGCACATGAGCGGCGATATAGCTCAGGCCGGGAGGCCTTCATGTTGGAATCCACGTAACTCTCTCGTGTTGGTGACCTTCGGACTTACCTATCCCAGTCACGGGACACCGTAAAACTGAAAGAGAGCTATCTAATTTTCCATCATAGGTCAAAAGTTGCCGAGGATAGGCGGCCATAAAACTTTCAGACTTATATGGGGGCTACTCCGCTCTCGTATAAGATCAGCACACGGGGGGTTGCATGGCCCAATCCCGATTACATACTATCCCCGTGTATATACATAGGTTATTCGCCCCTAGCATTTAATTGATGTGAATATTGTACATAAACGATTGATTTAGGTAAATAGCGGCCGAAGTAACCAGTGATTTTCGGTAACTGTAGGGTGCGCTTTGGCAAGTAGTGTGGCTAATGCACATTAACCTAAACAAGACTAGGAGTTTTTCTCTATACATAGATCGGTTCTTTTTATGTGTCACATTTATGTTTTAGTTCAAAGAGGAGAATAGACAGCGTAAGCGCAAGAAGCGGGCGGTTAGCAAACACCCCGGAGGACCACCAATGCAAGCAAAACTAACACGCACCGCTAGCACTGGTACAATCACAGAGGCGCTTACACAGCAGAGACGGGACGAATGGGCGCGAGTTTTCTACGAATCAACAGCGCCGTATTGTCATGATGATCCGGAAGCAGCCGCGGCGGCAGTCAGGGCGCAGGACGAACCGGCAATAGATTTGGCTCCGGACAGCGACATCACGGAGAAAAGAAAGTAAGTATGGGTACCTCAGGTTGTACACCTTAGGGCCGACGCTTAAGCAATCGTCCGAGGGGGGTGCTGTCATATATGTATGTATAATCTTTCATTACGAGCGGCTACACAAATATGTACTGAAAATCTAATGTGTAACGCCTCCCGCTCGATATGTATGTATGTATATGGGCTACATATATGGGTATACATTATATATATAACTGTCGTGTACACGGTAGTGTATACGTTTCCCGTATATGTGGTATAACTAGTGTATATGATATATACTGTGGTGTACATAGCTTTGCACACCAACGTACGGGTAATTAACGATACGGACAACAATTTTTGATTTCAGATGTCGAAATGGTTGAGTAGTTATAACCGGGACCGTTTGCACAGTCGTATCGGTTACGAAGTGTAAACGAAAACATATGCATTGCAAATAACAACATAAGCTACATATGGCTATCCCCCTAAAGAAAGGGGGATCGTTCGTCACGATCCTACAAACTACAATAATATAAGTATGGGTATTCCCCTAAAGAAAGTGGGATTGTCCACTACAATCCCAAATTTGTGGTTGATAACGGGCTATGCTGACAAACCGCTCCTTGATCCTACGCTCCTTTTGCTCCTGTTAAATTTAGTTATGACTTTTCTATGCGAAAAACGCATAGTAGGAGGACGATTCGTGTATGTAGAATCTTTAAGTACAGTTGGTTTTTACATTCGTTCTAGTGCAATTATCGTTAATATAGCTCTTATTAGTGATCTCATAATTTGTTTCGAGCTCCATTATTTCTCAGTATTTCCACCTAGCAGTATGGCCTCTAGTATGCGTACAAATCCATCAGTACAAGTTCCTAGTAGGTCAACGACGACAGAGCGTCCATTAGATGATCTTAATTTACCAGTAATGGAGGAGAATCCAGCCCCACCGGAGCGAACGATATCTGCAGCTCCACCGGGACAAACCGACATTGATACGGAAATATCGGAACGAACAGTAGAACAGCGTCGTGTTGTACAAGACGTTGCTCAATATACGAGTACTAATGAGTGGTTGGTCCGGGCGCCGGTAGGTACCGCGGTTCGTCGATCATCCGAGTCAGCAATTCCATTCAATATCCAGACACGCAGCCAAACACGTCGTCTGGCTGAGGGAGCAGTGGCACGAACGGCAACAACTACGCTGTTGGCAATCCCGGCACCGATGACGACAGCATTGGTGGCGCAATCAGCAATAGCGTCGAATGTGGTAGTGTCATCGATGTCGGTGGCACCACGAACAGTCAATGTATTGGAAACTGGACTAGGAGCTAGACCCAGGGTTCAAGTAACTACTGGAAACGGTACCAATTACGGTCAGTTTGGTCTGGAGCTTGAAGCTTCGCCAAGTACTGTTGCTTCACTTACTAATAACCAGCTAACTGGCATACCAGGACTAACCACTAATATGAGAGATGTTCAGTATGATGATAAAATGAGAATAATCAGGGAGCAACGGCGGGAGGCGGCGGTCCAGGCAGCTATCCTCACGGAGTGTCGTCAGTCCCTGGAAAGCTTAATGGCCCAAGTAAAAGATATGAGAAGAACACATCTACCGATTCATGAAGTTAATCAGTACGTACAAAATACGGTAAAGCAAACCCTTGCGATAGAACAGCCACTAACACGTGAAGTAGAGCAGTTGGCCGTACGGCAGTACGGCCAAGATCAATCAGTAGCTCAGAATAACGCACTTGTAGCGGTAAGCGCACGTAATAGTACTCCCATACCACCTTTATCCCCACAAAACCTGATAGATACTAACGAAGTAGAATTGGAAAATCAGTTGCGTCAGGCCCCAAACCAGCCATCGCCCGGAGTACCGCAATTACAGGCAATGGTAAACGATTTACAAACTCAAATACAAACATATGCAGATAATCAAAATCGTTACCGACCACAAGGCCCCGTATCCCAGGCAATTACACAGTTACCGACAAGAAATCTAGCTATAGGCTCTGCCCAACCAGTAAACTTCAATGATCAGTATCAAGATATACGTAATGGTGAACAGTATAATGCGTATGCAAGAGACACAACTCCAAGACGAACTTGGGGGCGGGGAGCACGCGGCAGCGTGTTCCCATTCGGTACTAATGCATACAATGCAAATTTCAATACAGGACCTAGAGTGAGTTACCAACCCCCACGCACATTTATACCAAATAATAATCAAATTAACCAGCGGTATCCCGTATATTCACCAAGAGGGGCGTCTCGCTATTCGGCAAGCGCTCGTACACCTAATCGGCAAAATTATATGAATTGGCAAAATCAGTTACTCCGTCCACGTGCAGCTGCACTGGATAGACCTATACGGCCATGGCGAGATCAAACGGGATATCCGTCTACCAATGTACAAGATACGATTCAGGGAATCCCCACTAAATTACTCAAATTTAAGGAGGAGCCATTTGACGGACATTCAAGCTTTCGGTTTTGGCTTACAAATTTTGAACGATACATGCGGACCATGGGAGTTCAAGATGATGCGCAAATGAAAATGTTATTTAGATTGCGTATGGTAAGAGAGGCGGGCCAATATTTAGCAATATTGGAACATACATACGGACCGGAGATGACATACGCACAAATAATAAAAGCATTCGAAGAAAGATATATGTATTATGGTCCACTTCGACAACGGCTGAAGGAAGTGGAGGGTATGGTCCAACGTTATGGCGAAAAGGTAAAAGATTTTGCATTTCGGTTACAACGTGTTTGGGTTGAGCGATTCAATTTCGCAGAACAAACCGACAACGAGCATGTGTTTAGAGATGCATTTGTCGGTGGGCTTCATGAACCGATTCGATCCCAACTGGCCGTAATGCGAACGTATTATCCGATACCCAAACTTATACAGTTGGCACAGGACCATGAGGAATTTGAATCCCTCAAGAAAGAAAAGGATAAGATCGCGTTGAGGGGAAATCGTCAAGTATTATTCGAAGCAGTCGAAGCTATCAATAAATCGAATGCAGGTCGTTCGGCTGAACACCTGAAATATCCGTATGCACCAATAAATCGCAAACCGAATCAAAACGTGAATAATCAACGTCGTGCAAATTCAACATCATCGGAACAGCCGAGGCAATCAGAACGAAGATATTCACGTGATGGTACCCCACCGAAAGGGTATAGTGGCCAGCGTGATCGAACCCCACCACCTCGTCCAGTGAATGCGAAGGAAATTAAGGAACAAAATAGTGAATGGTATGAGAATTTAGTGAAGCTTTTGAAATCGGCGCCGTCCCCAGCTATCCAGCGTTATTTGCGCCGCAGCATATCCGCGGATAAGGAAGAAGGGGCGCGACTGATGGAGTGTTGGAGGTGTGGAGAATGGGGACATTCGGTTCGTAGTTGCAATGCCTCGGAAGAGGATGCAGAGAAATACCAAGAAAAGTTGAAATCAATAAATAAAAAGCTAAACGAAATGTTTATAGAATTCGGTTGCGAGGATTCAAAGAACGATATTACAGTTAATGATCTCGATAGCCCATTTGACGATCTCCCAGTGTTCGACGGAGACTATCAGGAACATTTCGTAGAAAATGACTATCGTTTGGATATGGTAGGCGAACTGCAAGATCAATTCCCGGTAGTTAATTCTAGTGAAGTTGAACAAGAAGCAAAAGAAGTGGATCGGAAATTAGCAGAAAAGATGGCCCTTAAAGCGTTTTTGGACCAGGACCCGGATCCAAATAAGACAGCTTTAGTAAGATCTCAGTACATGAGTATGCGACCGTTTGTGGAAGTCAGATGTGGTACAGTCGTACTCATGGCACTCGTAGATACGGGATGCGATACAAGCTTGCTGGACTCAGCAGCTTATGAAACATTCTTCCGACATAAGCCGTTGGAACCATCCTCATCTACGATTTCATCATTTCGAGCTAAAAGAGAAAAAGTCGAAGGCAAAATTTCACTAGAGATCGAGATCTTCTTTCCACCAGTCAAATCAAAGTATTTTCTAGTTATACCAGGAGTCGGCTATCCGATGGTCTTAGGTGTTGACACGATGTACCGGTTTAATATGTCATATGATGGTACAATAGGTTTAGTGTCAACAGCAGGACGGCATGTGCCAACATATCACTGGAACCGATTGCAGAAACAATATGATCTGTTGGACAAATACGAAATGTTGGTTTTACAGAAAAAGGAACTGTTGCAACCAAAATCACTGAATGTTATAGAAGTGCAGGTCTCAAAGGATAAATATCCGGATGGTTCAATTATCAAGTTGGAACCAACACAGTACCTACACGAGTCTAAACAAGTCACAGCAGAAGACATTGTTACAACGGTGAAAAGCGGCAAGGTGTGGATACCGTTACGAAACCTGACAGCTTCGCCACTAATTTTACCGGCCCATTCTAAATTAATGCATATTTATAAGGATGTGCAATTTACATCAGCTAAGGAACTATCCCCTTTAGCTAAGTGGATAGATGAACAAATGGATAAGGATGTACACAAAACCCCAATTCCAAGTCCTGAGAATTCTCCAGCGAGTGATTGACTATACGGCAGCGTAGTCAAGTCCAAGCTGGAATTACAATATCGTGATAAGCAAAAACTTCCCCAGCTGGTGGAAGCTTATAAAAATTATATAATGAAATTATATACAAATAAGCAGTACAATAGTGAGCCATTAACGGGTTTAACGTTAGATCAAGCGGACTTGACGGATGAACAAAAGCAGTATATGCATGTTGCATTGGATCAATTTCGCGAGCTATTTGTCGATAGTAAAGGCAAATTGGGATGCTATAAACAAGCGGTTCATAGAATTGAAACCGGCAATGCAAAACCGGTACGTCAAAAATTATATCGAAATGCAATCCGAGATAGGGTATTGATATCACAACATGTGAAAGAAATGCTAGCAAGTGGTGTAATCGAACGATCCGAAAGCCCATGGGCAAGTCCAGTCGTGATGACCAAAAAGAAAGACGGAACGCAACGTTTTTGTGTCGATTACAGAAAAGTTAATGATCTCACGAAAAAGGATGCCTATCCGCTGCCACGAATAGACGATACACTCGATTCACTTGGAGGATCAAAATATTTTACATCAATGGACGCCCTCTCCGGGTATTGGCAAATACCGGTGGCTGAAGAGGACGTAGAGAAAACAGCATTCATAACCCATGAGGGCCTATTCCAATTTCGGCGAATGCCGTTTGGTTTAACTAATGCCCCAGCAACCTTTCAGCGAATCATGACAAAGGAGCTAACGGGGTTATTGGGTGACTGTTGCTTGTGTTTTATTGATGATATTGTGGTTTTCTCCAAGGAATTTTGGTCTCACATATACGATCTTAAATGTGTTTGGGAAAGACTAAAAGCAGCAGACCTCAAACTCAAAGGTAAAAAGTGCATGATTGCACGACGGGAAATCGAATTCTTGGGACACATAGTGACTCGGGAAGGAATAAAGGTGGATCAAGCAAAAATAGATAAAATTCGGGCGGTCCCGAGGCTTCGGAATCGCAAAGAAGTGCGACGCTTCTTAGGGTTATGTGGCTATTATCGTCGTTTCGTGGAGAACTATTATATTGTAGCGGCTCCACTTCATGAATTGACCAAACAAACCCAGGCGCGTGTATCGTGGCCACGGCTGTGGTCCACGGAATGTCAAGAAGCATTCAACACAATGAAAACGAAGTTATCAACAACTCCAATTCTAATGTACCCTAACTTAGACAAACGTGAATATATATTATACACTGATGCTAGTAAGTACGGAGTAGGTAATATATTAATGCAAGAGGATGAAAATAAAAACGCACGAGTGATTTCCTATGGCGGTAAGAAATTCACCCCCGCTCAAGCTAATTACTCAATTACCGAGAAGGAATGCTTAGCAATAACAATAGCATTGCATCAGTATCGACAATATTTAGTAGGCAATTTTGTCCAAATTTATACTGACCATGAGGCGTTGTCATACATACTAGGAGGTAAAAGTGACCTGGCTAAGTTACCAAAGAGGCTTTTCCGCATGGCAATGGCGATTCAAGACTATAATTTTAAGGTGACATATAGGCCTGGCCCTAAAATGGAACATGTTGATGCGTTAAGTCGTCCCCCTTTCTTAGACGTTACACCCGATGATGAAAAAGCTGCACAATCGCAAGCAGCATTCACACCGTCTGAGGATGTACCGGATAGAAATATATATCCAACTAATGAAATTAAGGCATGTGAAAATTGGGTTAATATCATAACTAGATCTCAAACACGAAACAATCAGTCTTCACGACCCCCACATGTGGAGCCATCGGTAGATGCCCCAAGCGTAAATAATGCACCGGATAATTTATCAAAATCAGATACCGAAGGTTGTTCTCCGGCTGGAGGGCAACACCCTATTATATCAGCTCCACAAACTCAAAGTACTCCAGCAGAGCCGTTAAATGATACTCACATAATTAGGCAGTCGGCGGTGGATACGCAATGCGCTATCAGTCCCCGCTCTCCTGAGGTGCGAGACTATTCTGCTCCGGTAGAAATAGATCGCATAAGGGAGGAGCAACAGGCGGACGAAGCAATAGCGGCAATGATTGCCTATAAGAGCATTTATACGGTTAAGCTGGAGATTCCCCCGGGTCAAATACGTTGGATAACAAAACATCACGAAGACTATTTCGTTAATAACGGTATCTTGTATCACTTTGCAGATGAAAAATCTAAAAATAATAAAGAAACTACGGTAGTACAATTAGTAGTACCCCAGACCATGAGAAATGAAATCTTAACATCCATCCATAACATCGAAGGATCTCATCCAAGTTTTATTCGCACAGCTACCCTAGTAAAAAGACGGTTTTTCTGGCCTAATATGTTAACTGATATTAAGCAATTTTGTGAAAAATGTATTCCATGTGCTAAATTTCGTGAGGGGCCGAATACTCGTGTACCTATGAAATTTGTTCAAATCCCAATGGGCCCTTGGCGTCTCGTGGGAGCCGATCTCATTGGCCCCTTTCCAAATCCATCTCAAAAGGGTAACCTTTACATCGCTTGTTTTATCGACTATTTTAGTAAGTGGCCGGAGGCGGTACCCCTTCCGAATGCAAGAAGTGTATCGGTATTAGAGGCGTTTTTAGAGAATGTTATTTACCGATGGGGTGGCCAGGTCCAAAAGCTAATAACGGACCAAGGATCATGTTTTAAATCGGCACACTTTTTAGCTACAATGCAGAAATTAGGAATAGAGGTACAAGCTTGTAGCCCCTACCATCATCAAGCAAATGGCCAAGTGGAACGATTTCAAAGAGTTATAAAGGAACATCTTAATATTTTAAGTGACGAGGACCCTAGGGATTGGGACCGTTTGCTTCCCGCCGTCCTCCATTATTATCGGAGTATACCGCATGATACAACCGGACAAACGCCGGCATTTATAAATCTCGGCAGAGATCTATTCTTACCAATAGAAACACGACTGAATCCGCAATTTGAGTCACAAACATTACAACAGCATATACAGCGCATACCGGAAATTTTGTCGGAACTTTGGCTAAAAGTTTCCGAAACCATGGATAGAAAAAGGCAAATTCAAAAATGTAATTATGATAAGAAAGTGTCTAAGTCACAAGGCGACACAATAAAATTGCATGATTTGGTATGGTGTCGTACCGAAACAGCCCTAGCATCTAAAACACATGTAGCGCGGTTAGCACCTAAATTTAACGGATTATACCGAGTTGTAGCAGTGAACGATGATAATTTAACATTATGTCTTTTGGATAAACCCGGCCGAAATCGAAAAATAAGACATCGTAATTATTGTAAGAAATATTCCGGAACAGAGCAAGAATTTTTGTTCTATCTAAAATTACGGAGACAAAGGTCTCAAACGGAATCTACGGAATCTACTTGTTACTTATGTAAGAAAGAGCATATAGCAATAGGAAAAATCCAAAATTGGGTCGAATGTGATAATAAGGAACATACTCCAGCTAGATGGTTCCATTTCGAATGTGTTAATTTCCCTGCGAATTATCCTGAAAATGAACCTTGGTACTGCCCACAGTGCAGAGGTAACAATTTTCACTTGAAATAGCTGGATGTTTTATATATTTTGGGTAATCAGTATGTTATTATTGTTGGAGTTACTTCAGAACTCGTGCACAAAGGAAAAAGGAACGAGAAATGAATGTGCCACAAGACGACAACACGCAGCAGCGCGCAGTCAATTTGTATCAAACAATCACCGATCTTCACGCTGGCAGGCCTCGTTTGGCGGTAGTCACGCGAACAGCTGAAGAAGCAGAATTGGCGATCCAACATCTACGAACGAACTCGCAAACGAACCTTTTTGCCGTGGACACAGAATGGTGGAATATGACGCCAGCACAACGCGAGGCACTGTTCAATGGTAACAAGGCGCTTACGGTTGGGTATGTGTTGGCAAGCACAGACCGTGTCGACGTGCATCCGTTCATCGGCGGGTACATGCAACAATCGCCATACACGAAGAAAAATTGGTGTACAAAGGATGGGGCCTACGAACGTGAATTGCGATACATACAAATCCAGTCGTGGGAAAAATGTTGTGTCATTGTCGATCTAGTGGCAACACAAGGTGAGATCCCCACAGCCGTGGTGGATTTTCTAAAAGATCCGAAAATTTATAAACTATGTTGGTCGAAGAAAGATGACATTAATACTATAACTCAACATCAAGCAATACACGGAAAAGACTTTGACGTAGCATCACCGCCAGTAGACTGGATCGAAGCGAGAGACATTGCGGCTGCCATGTCTTGGGCCCAGGTTCCGTTGGGACTCAAAGACGCACACGAATACGTGTTCAAATGGTCGCGACCAAACATTAGACCCACTGGTGCAGCGCTATTGAAGATCTACGGTGACGATGTTACAGTACAAGAAGGTCCGCGAAAGAATCCAACGTATACGACAATCACAGCTGTGCAATTGGTCGAGTATATGGCGCTGGACGTCAATTTGATAGACATTGTCACAGTTTTGGCATTGGAACAATCAACAACACAACGATTAGCATCAGAGCAGCAGCTCCTGCAATTTATTCAAGCAAAATTACGAAAACATCATGCGCAAACAATGATTCAAATAACGTATCATTACGATAAATGGTTGAAAGAAGAGAAATTTCTGCACGAATTTTTCGACATGATCCAAGAAACAAAGGCGATCAATATCGGAATTAATGACAATTATCCACGAATTTTCATTTGGCCGTCAATGTTAACACCAACGGATGAAGACTATGCGCGTGCGACGGTAGTCGATCATGCGGGAGCCGACTATTTGACGGTGGCAGAACGTTGGCTCATGTCATTCGCGGAAGCAGACGCCAACTACATCATGGCTACGAAAGGATGGCTGCGAAGCGAGGACACTAATCATGAAGATGATATGGCGCAACCATCACTTACACTTGGACCGACGGCGTCACAGATCGAAGCGATTGCGCGACCACCAGTGGTAGAGTCGTTACCATCCAAGGCATCTTCCCCGGTGATTATGGGCCTAGGCCGTGGTCGTCCGGGAGTGCAACCAATACCTGCGTATGCGGCAGCACAGCAGATTATACAAGATCGAACAACGACAACAACTGCACCGGTGGCGCAAGTGGACGATGTCACAACAACTTCGCATGCGCAAGAAATTGTCGAACAAGTAGCGGAAATGGTGCTGCGGCGAACAGGACCAGCAAGTACACCGTCAGAAAAATGGACGTCAATCGTGCAACAACAGCTGTCGTCGCACCCACCACCCGGTATTGAACATCGAGCAGTCGATATCGATGCACAAATCGACAGACAATCCGAATTGATGGCAAAATTACAAATGGAAACAGAAATGACGGATGAGCAGCAGCTCCAACAATTGCAACAACAACTTAATCAATTACAAAGTCAACAGTTGCAACAATTACAACAACAGCAAAGTAAGCAGCACCAGCAGCAGCAGGTCCAGGTGCAACATCAGATGCAACAACAACAGATACAACGACAACAAGAACAACAAAATCAATGGCAAGTACAGCAGCAACAAGAGAAACAAAATCAACAGGCTGTCAAGGAAGAAATACGAGATCAAGTACAAGAACAAGAATCGCAAATCCAAACAACACGAGCCCCGCTGACGTATCATCAAGTCGTCCCAGTAATGCCAGTTTTGCGAGTTGGGGACGAAACAGTCAAGATCTATCATACGGCTCAAAACAATAGAGAAGTACATTTGACAGCGGCAGATGTAGTGAAGGCAGCCACCCGAGCGGCAGCTCGGGCGGAAGAATGTGCGTTAACACGGACGTTGGCCGATCAGCTATCGGGCAGGCTGTACACGTCGTCATACGCGGCAGAATGTGACGTTTCGGTGGAAGTAGGACTGACAAGTCAGCAAGCAGCGCTGTGGAACGTGAGAGGACGCAGCCGATTTATCGAGCGAGTGTACCAACAACCGGACCCGAACGTATGGAGAGTAGCGCGCGAACCTTGCCAGGTTCCGGTCCATTACAGCGAACAAGTAATTCACGATCAAGTGCGTGCTCCAGACTTGGCGACGCAACGGGCACTCAATACAATAAAGATACTCGACCCTCTTACGTATGACGAAACAGTCTTTACAAGACCGCTACGTTACATTGATCGTACCCACCTAATGCCACCATCTCGTAGTGAGGACTGTCGTGTGTGGTCATGTACATCAAAGGCGCATGCGCTGTGTTCGAATGGATGTGGCCGACCGTATTGTCTCACACATGTGCAGGCGTGGTCAACACCGGAGCATCCATGTGCAGCGATAGGACCATGCAACGTCGGACACTGGGTACGAACACCGTCGCAATCAGTTCTACGATACGTGTGCGATCGAGCTCGATGCACAGCTTGCGTGATTTGTGGAGCGCCGCTCTGCGCCTTCCACGCAGGGTATCCGTGCCACGGTGATTTTCACTGCGGCGATACTCCTGCAATGTCTGATCCAACAGCTCCAATGCCCGTGTATTACAACATGTCAGACACCTTGGCCCCGAAAGTATCGAATTTGCGTGACAATGGCGTTTTCGAGTGGGTGTCTATCCATCGAACTGAAGGTAATCAAAACATTTATTATAAAGTTTATGGCTTTCAACTTTATGAACCGATATCAGAAACTCCACCAATCCCGAATAATTTGAAAATGGACGATGCTCATGACTTACATAATCGCCCCTTACAACCTATAACAGCCCCGGTGAGAACAGGATTTAGGCAATTGAGCACCATAGACTATCAAAAAGAAGATGAACGAGCAATGCGAACAACGGTAGACTCGGTCCCAGCCGGAACGCGAGTATGGTATAAAGTCAGTACAATAACACAAATGCGACAAACGATACGTCATTATGCGGACTATATCGAGTGGTTGCCGGATATGCGAGTGTCGTGGCCGTATCAAGGATATCCATCGGTAATGCATGCAGTCCGCGAACCAAATTTGTCGCCTCAATCAGTGGGATTCACCCGTCTAATATTGTTGACAGCGACGGAACTGGTCGAACGACAGCGGGAAATAGAGCAGCAACGGCAGTTGGCTCAACAAGAGGCGGATGCACAAGTGGCGCCGCGTCCACCGCGACAACGCGACGATCCGAACGTTCCTACGAGGTCACGATTGATCCCGCCAGCGGAGCCGGTTCAGGAACAGATACCAGAGCAAGCGCAACAGCAGATGCCGCTTCGACAAACATCGAGATCACGTCAGCGAAGCCGTGCGACAAAAGCAAAAGCGACACCACGACGCAAAACACCAGCGCAACCGCAACCCGAGGTACAACGGAAGACGCGATCGCAGACTAAACAAGTCGAGGCACAAGCAGTGGTCGACGATGCAGTAGTATCGGCAATATCGGTGGAACCGATGGTAACGGAATCAGTCGCAGACGAAGTAACATCAGCCTCGGCGGTGGCAAAGGAAGTAGTGCTCGACGCAGTGGAGCAACGATTGCGCGATGACATCAGTCAGAAGCGGTTGTCGGTGGAACTCGAACGATTGCGGATACCTGGCGTGCCGACGATAGAAGAATATCTGCAGTATTTACGATCCAACGCTGACCCGCAATTATTAGAGGTGGGCGCCAAGTTAGCGATGCATGACAATCCGACGTTTCGAACCACGATATGGGAACAATGGATGATGGCGAAAGCGACATTTTTAGCTGAAAAGTCGTCAACAAGTGAAGAAAAGTCAACATCGAGTGAGACGGTGTCAGTACGAGAAGCAGTAGCGGCGGCTGCAGCACAGGTGACAGACGTGACGATGGATGAGCCGGAGCAAAGCCAGCAACAGCAACCTGTCGCTGGGAACAAGACGCGCGTAATCATTGAGGCGGGCGAACAGATAGATACGCCAGTGTTGCGAGTGGAATGGCGTCCGACAACATCAGAGCGAGTGGCGACGACTTCTGCAGAAGCGTTGGGACGACCGTTGACGAGCGAACAACTCGAAATTCTACCGAAACTCACAGTGGGTAAGCCAGTAACAACTGTAGCGAAGCAAGTAACTGACGAACAGCCAGTGACAATACCAAAACCATCGACTTCGGAGCGATCACTGACCCCAGCCGAGGTAGTGTCACAGCCGTCAGGATACAGAGAAGAGCGAGATCGTCAGAAAGCGCAACAGTTGGAACGAATCGAGGAGCGAATACGCCGCGAAAGTGACGAACGCCGTAGCAAAGCAGTTGCTGAGAGCCCTCTTGATCGCGTACCAAGATTACAAGACGAACCGCACTATGCACCACCAAAAAGACCAGAGGTGCAACTCAGAGGACGATCAGTGGGGAGAGGACGTGGTCGATCGGCATCAGCAGAATTGCAGCAACCGGGTGCACCGAGATCCCCTTCAGGGATGCATATTCATCAAGCAGCAGCTACGATGCGACAAGTTCCTCAATTGATGAAATCACCACCACGAACATCGGATCCGCGCGGTGAAAGATCAAGACGAAGTGCTACACCGATGCCGTCGCCGTCGCCACCACATGTAACAGATGAACAGTTACCACAACCGTCGACATCGGCAGTACATAGCGTTTCACCAGCCGGGGAACAGCGGCGTCCGCATCCACCGGAAGAGCCACGTCCGCCAACGCCAGCAGTGACACCCGCAGAAAGACTATCGGTGGCTCATGAACGCATGGTCAATCATTGGCAGCAGATGGGCAGAGATGCGGGACCGGCGATCGATGCGGAGCGACAATATTGGGCTCAGAGACGAGAACTCGAAAGACAACAGCAAGCGGAAGCGATTGCCAGAGACAAGATGGAAAATTTCAAGCGAGCCCAACCGCCAATGCGACCACATCAGCTGCCTATTCGACACATGGCTTTGTGTCGATTCTTCACTCGGATGCAAGACCAACCGTTGCACGAGGAACCGGTAGCTATCGCGTTCAAACGATACATCAATCAGATGGAAAAGCGGATTGTGTTATTTATGAGGCAAAAAGCGGAGGTGGCGGTAGTGACATTAGTCTCAGTAATTACGGAGGTGGAATATATCGGGCTTGATTTATTCGAACGGTGCCAAGAGAACTTTTTATTTGAAGGAGCCCAGACGCAGTATATGATTATGCTGAGACGGTTGGCACACGTGATTCGTTTAACAATGGCAAAAGAGCTCGGTACGAATTTTCAGGTGTTACGTAGGACGGAACAGGAAGTAGTGATTCTGATGGGCGTGGACAGAATAAAGAGACGAACGGAGCAGGCGATAACGGACTGTACGATGCACAGAACAGGGAAGTTGAAGGCAATGTGGCCGCAGGGGAGAGCAAAGTTGGCGGAATTGGAACGGTTGCGGGAATTCTTGGAGCGGGACATTGGCTATGATGTGTATGAAACGGCGCGAGAGAAGTACACAAGGGTGGCTGTGGTGATGGAAGCATGCAGGCGCGCGGTTCAGAACCATATATACGTCACTCCGGCGCGCAGATATTTGGCGCAGTTGGACCGGCAGGTGCCCGCTGTAACCGCAACGATGGTGACACTTAACAAACATTACATGCGGATGTATCAATCAGTGTGTCACCAGGTAACATCAACAATACGAGATGAGGCGTATCCTGATTTGGATGTAGTATCGCCGAACGATGTAATTCCACCGCCTGAAGTCGTGCTATGGTTTCTGTATGAGGAAGGAGGATCGAGTTGGTTAGAAGTGATAGAAAAGATATTTACGGGGCAACATCCGTATATCGAAGGACTCGATGTAAATATGGCGATTGAATTGTTGCCGCCAAACTGCATAAGATACCCACCGGCGGATATCCAGTTCGATAATCCGTTCGCACGGCAATAGACTATTTTATCCCCTATGAATGAACAATTTTCGTTTACTTGGTTGTGATTCGAAAGACTGGTCAATAATTTACTCAGCATAACTAGTGCTTTATACGATGTGCCTTAATGACACTATTGGCTTATAGTATCATTCCTTCATAATATAAGTTTCAATAACATCTATCTCAATAAATAATACGGCTGTATTTTTATTCAATAATTTATTGATAATAATAATCATAATGTGTAATTATGCTATAATTCATAACTTTTATTCAGACCTTATTTTTGGACATGGCTCATAATATTTTACAACATTCCATGTGACATTATATTCCGGCTGGAAATAATTTTTACAATTTTAATATCTATGGCTCTTATCATGACATTTTCAATAGTAATTCATTTTTGTGATCTTTACAATGACATTTCCTTCCAATAATGTGACAATAATGTAACGAATGGGTATTCGTGATCCAGCTGGTATCGACGAATTGGTCTTTCACGGCGATGAAAATTTTTACAACGGCTAATGATTATTTGAAAGAAGACTAGTATTTTGTAATGGAAAAGGAGTAATAATGAAAGTGAAATTAGCAGTAAATATGAAATGGAGGTATATATGGAGTGATTAGGAGATGGAGTGTGTTAGCATAGTTGGTGGATGCAATAGTTACGACAACGACATTTATTCCGATAATACGACTTGGTACTTGTATACGACTTGTGAAATTTTTGTACGTATTGTACTTGTTTTGTCACTAGTAATTCTTACTTGTATGCCGATAAGGTGTAGATTGGAAATAATGCGGTAGTATTGTTTCGTACGGAAAATTTATGCTAGCATGAAATTGGTAACAAATTTGGTGAACAAATTTTTCTTTGGATAGTTTGATCTATTTTAAGTTGTAAAAATACAAATTTTGCTCATTTTGGGTTGCGGAGCATTTGTAGCTCGTGGATAATCTGTATTTGTTTTGATATGTTTTTGTTCTAGACAATCTGTGTAGACGGCTCCTAGCTTGGGGCTGTCGCTAATGTATGCACGTGGCGCTCTCTAGTGAGTCGCTGTGTGCTGTGACATCTGCTGATTCACCCTGATCTTTTTGATTACTACTTTGGGTTGCATCCTGCAACTCCCGATGGGGACATCGGGCCAAAAGAAAGGGGGATGTACAGATGTCACCGCACCCAGCGCCTCTGAATCTTAGTAGAAGTTAGGTTATAGTAGCTGGGATCACATTTCTGGTGTGAATGTGTGAGCTTTCGGGCTGCACGGAAATTTTTGGGTCAAGATCTTGGCGGAGAGACCCCGAACGGGCTGGTGTCGGCAGACACAGCCTTGGTTCGGAAGGTTCTGAGCTGGAAAGAGCAGCCCTTGAAGTATCGGTGCTCTGGAGAGTTGCTGCGTGGGTATGTGCACAGATTCAAAATCTGCTTAAAGTTTCAAAAAGTATAAACATTGCAGATTGGTCCTGGGTGAGCTGTGGAGGCTTCCGCAGCTCAATATGTATAGAAAGAGTTGCAAACTATTCATATTCAACGAATCTGAACGGGATATAAATGTTTTCAGGTCTGGATTGGTTGTTGTAAAAGATGTGAATTTTACGGAAAATTGTCTTGATCTGAATTTGGCTTAATTCAGATGTATATGGTGTAAAACTTTGTAAAAGGTTGTGAAAGGTGCTGAATTTGATAGAAATGGTTAGAAAATGCTGTATTCTGTCTAAATTTTCGAATTCTGCACCTATGAAAACCTATACGAAATCCTGAAAATAATTGTAAAAATATATAGATAGCTAGCTAGTAATGAATAGTTATTGTAGTGGTTTGGCTTGTGCCGCGTTTTTGTGACGTGTTTTAAATTTTACGTAGATTGTTGGTTTTGTTTTGAGGATTCATGCATGAGTAGTGTGTTATTGTGTTCGAGGAGATTTTTCGAGTAGGAATTCTGAAGTTTGTGGTCGTCGGATTTTCGGTGGATTATCGGATAAGAATCGGTTATGCAAATTTAACCGGAAAATTTTGGATTCTGGTGACTTTGCCGAAAAGAGAAATAGATTATCAGTTACGATATTGTTGAAAATTGTGTGTTGGATTTTCTTAGAGTTTTAGAGCGATTTTTCTGTTTTCTGTGTAGTGCATAAGCAGCACCAATCGAGCTCGGTTTCTTGATAGTTTCGGTTTGTCTTTCTGCGTTGAGGAGAGTAAGTGGTTGCTACGCTTTGTAAAAGGGCATACGCTATGCATAGGTTTCACGAACTTAAGCGCGCAGCGCAGCCCCGATCGAACTGGTCGTGGGCTACCGGTCTTGATTGGTGTAACTGGTCTACGGCAGAGTCACAGTTGTGGACGGGACTTTCGAGGGCAAATCCGAACGCCCGGCCCCT
Organism: Enoplolaimus lenunculus; assembly: GCA_030248215.1. Taxonomy (NCBI): domain Eukaryota; kingdom Metazoa; phylum Nematoda; class Enoplea; order Enoplida; family Thoracostomopsidae; genus Enoplolaimus; species Enoplolaimus lenunculus. Next base: position 156,956 of record JASANG010003379.1, on the reverse strand, counting down.
GCCGCGGCCGGTGCATGCGATTCCGGAAGTCGTGGTAAGATTATTTTACATTTACACATGTATGTTTTTACTGGCCCTGTACAAAAGTGTAGTAGCTCACCAAATGATTGCCGAAATTCAGGCTACCCTTTAGGTTGTTATGATTATAGTTTGTTTTTCAGCTAACTTTTTGATTAACCATTGTAAAATTTTGTGGTAACGTTAACTTGACTCAGGAATGGCAGAGCAATTGGCGAGCAGGGCCTCATCGCCCCTAAATCCGAACGCGCCAGAGTTTCAGCCCTCGACCTCTGAAGCCAGGTGGGTGGCTTCTCACCTGACACCGGAGGTCGAGGCGGAATTGGAGGCAATGCAGTTGCGAAATGCCGCGCAGGATGCACAACGGGTAATGCTGTTTTTGAGTCAGGTTTATTAGTTTATTTTGTTTGTAGTTAGTAACCTGTACTAAATCTTTTTCTGAAGTTTTGTTAGTTGCTAATAAATTTTGTAATTCTCGAGTAATCCTGTTAGTTATTTGATAATTCATCTGCTTCGTGTTGCTTAGGCTTAAGCGATCCACCCGCATGGTGGGGACCTAAGCCTAGCTCCCTCTGTATATAGCATTTATCACACACATTAGGCTACACTAATTCATTTCAGACTAGTCTGTACTCAGTTTCTAAATTTCGTTCTTATTTTCCAAGTCTCGCTTTTCTGATGTCTCCGCTGGGTCGACCCGCCTTTTTCTTGGCTTCCTGAGTGCTGGTCTAGTCACCCGCGGGTCGCGCAAATACATTGCTTAGCGTGCATAAGCAATATGGAGTACGTATTTTAGCCCTGAAGTGAATTGGTGCTGGTTGAATATTAAGGGTATTTTATTGATTTAGCAAGTAGACCGCAGTCGAAACGGAAATAGTATTGAAAATTTTACCCAGCTGATGCATAGTTTATGAATGTTGAAGCCGATTATAATTAGCAAAGCGTACGCGTTTTACCTAAATTTGCGATATTGTGCCAATACGTTATGATCAGTGCGAGCCGAAATTCTTTAACAGCTTGCTAAGCCTGTTTAGCTCGCTGTTATCTAATTTTACCCGTTGTCACCTAGCTTGGTGACAGGTGCTTTCTCTAGTCAGGTTCCATCCACCGTTGTGACGGCCTGGTTGCATCGTTGTCCATGGGCGATTCTGAGCATTAGCGGCTTGTGGCTACGCTGAGGCTTAGGGCTGTTGACTAAACTTAGCCACTTTGGTTAGTTACTCTTAGACTGGGCGGAGTTGTTTGCTCAGAGCGCACATGAGTGGCGATATAGCTCAGGCCGGGAGACCTTCATGTTGGAATCCACGTAACTCTCTCGTGTTGGTGACCTTCGGACTTACCTATCCCAGTCACGGGACACCGTAAAACTGAAAGAGAGCTATCTAATTTTCCATCATAGGTCAAAAGTTGCCGAGGATAGGCGGCCATAAAACTTTCAGACTTATAATAGCTAGGGGTCGGGGGGTAATATATGTTGTTGTCGTTGTATGTGTTGTTCTAATGGCAAATGTGAGTGTCCCTAAGGCGCCTGAGACACCCGGGACACTCAAATCTATGCAAATTAACCACATATGGGGGCTGGGGTAGCCAGCCTCCATAATCATTATTGCTTTTGACAACTTACAATGCGGCAGCTTTTTACTTGCGAGTTTACTTAGCGGAATTGGGCTTATTGTTTGCGGTTATAAGAGTTAGTTTGCATAGTAGTGTCTCGGGGGACTTCGGCGAATAGGTTTATAACTGGAACGGTGTCACGGTAGCTCCAATGTGAGTACGGTGAAAACAGCATAATCAAGGAATCGTTTTAAAAGCGCATAGCGCGGAGCCTTCGGGCAGTACCAGGAGAATTTGGGGATACTTGGGGTATGTGTTAGCGGGGATCTTGGGATTTTACTTGGAGTTTACTTGGGATAGGTCGATTCTAGCGGGGCTAATTTCGGCTGTAGGACTTGGGATTTACTTGGGAATTTTACGGTTATTTGGGGATTTACAGAGTTACGGAGTCGTCACGTTACGTTTGCATTTGTTTTGTACGGTGTGAGCTTGTGACTTAGTGGAACAACAGGGTTAAGTATATCGTAGTTGACGTGCGGAAAGCACCTAAACAAAGGAACTTTCGGCACATTCGGAGAACATAAGGTCGGCAGCATAAGCATTTTTACTCGTTTACTTGTGTACTCGGTACTTGTGCTTTACTGAAATATAGCTTTAACACGGTGTTGGAGGGAATAAAAGGGAAAACGACTGCATTTATTGAATCAGAGCGATATAAGCGTCATTGGAATACGGACCTGAACGCTGAGTTGGTGGTTTCAACCCTTAACCGAAATCACGAACTATTCACAAGGTTCAGGCTTCAAAGCTTTGGCTTAGACCTAGAGCGTAGGCTTAGGCTTGTCGTAGACGTAGGCTTACGTATTGGTCTAGGTTTAGGCTTACGCCTTAGGTTTAAGTTTAGCCCCGTTGTCCCACTGTCTCGGCTGTCCCACTGTCCAGGCTCTTCCACTGTTCCAGGACCCAGCAGTCTCGTTGTCCCGGCTGTCTCCGCTGTCCCCGCTGTCACGGCTGTTCCCGCTGTCCCAGCTATCTCAGCTGTCCTCGCTGTCCCAGCTGTCCCCGTTGTCCTAGCTGTTCCAGCTGTCCCCGTTTTTCCAGCTGTTCCAGCTGTCCTAGCTGTCCCGGCTGTCGCACTGTCCGGCTGTCCCGTTGTCCTAACTGTCGCGTCGTCCTGGCTGTTCCGTTGTCCCAGCTTTCCCGGTGTCCCAGCTGTCCCGTTGTCCCAGCTGTCCCGTTGTCCCGGCTGTCCTAGAACTTCCGTTAGCGGACACCGATTTTTACCGGAAACGGAAATGGATATCTTGTTACACTCTGGAATATGACCGTACGAAACTTGCCTGCTAGACATATACACGTAAACAATGACAAAAATAGGGCATTTTTAAACGTTAAATTCTAGCTCAAAATTTTCTATAGGTTTTCAAAAACATTGTTTTGTATATACAACACATATTCCTTGGAACGTTGCCGCGAGCAAATACAGAAGTTACCGCCCGAGGGCGGTGACAAAAATCGCGGGGATATTTAAGTATAAAGTTTCAAAGATGTTTCATTTTTCAGCCAACACAATTGGGGCGTGCAAGAATTCACAAGGCTTTCAAAAATTTTAAAGAAAAAATAGCGGATGCATCGAAATTTGTAAGATTTTGGACGATTTTCATAATCGTGATTTATAACTAATTTTAAAAGTAAAAATAACAGAATTTCCGTTATTTCTATAACGGAAGCAGCGTAGATTTTTACCGGAAACGAATATATAGTAGAACTATTGCTAATGCTGTATCATATAAAAATGATATATTCGGCATTATGCTAAAATATATCCGCCTGCAACACAATTTTTGGAATGCAATTTCGTTAAAAAATTTTTCGTTTTCGAATTTTCATAAAATATGATTTCTACCTATGCGTCAATTTTGAAAACGTTAATAATTGCACAGATTTCTTAAAAAGGAAACTTATGAACGATTTATAATAATATATCAGGGTGTAAACGGATAGTGACAATAACTGAAACCGATAGTGATAAAAATAACGGAACAGTGGACAATTCTTGTCGGATATTTATCCGGACATCGGATATCCATTGGGTATCCGAAATTATATTTTCTACTCCCTATAACCGAAACTCGAATTTGTGTGGTTTTTGAGTTCCCAACAGGTGTCTCTGGATATCCATTTTCGTTCCCGATAAAAATCGGTGTCTATTTCCGTTTCCGTTTCCGTTATAGAAATATCAGAAATTATGTTATTTTACGTTAAAAATTAGTTATATATAAAGCACGTATATATCTCGCAATTTTTCATTAAAGAGGCTGAAGTAATTCCAAATGAAATATAAATTACGAAAATCATCCAAATTCTTAAAAAATTTGATGCATCAGCTATTTTTTCATTAAAATTTAAGAAACACCGGTGAATATATGCACGCCTCAATTGTGTTGACAGAAAAATAATACATTTTGGAAATTTTTGTACTTCTGTATCCCTTTTCCGTTTCCGCTTGCGTTTCCGTTGTTTTGATCACAATCTGTTTCTGTTTCTATTAATTTCGCTAACCGTTTACACCCTGGTTTCCGAACCTCAATTTTCGTTCATTAAGCACTTGTTTTAACTTGTTGCTCTAAAGGATGTACGTTGCTCTAAAGGAAGTAACCGGACCCACAAACGGAAATTGAAGTATAAAAGTTTTAAAGATGATTACGTTTCTGCCATCATAATTCAGGCGAGCAGATGGTCACTGGGATTCCTAAATTTTAAAGAAAAAATAGCGGATGCATCGAGATTTTTAACATTTTGGATGAATTTCGCAATTTTTATTTCATTTCGATTAATTACAGCATATCTGTAAAGAAAAGTTGCTATATATTACGTGGTTTGTAGCCAATTTTGAACGTCAAAATAACAGTTTCGTTATTTCCACAACGGAAACGGACACAGATTTTTACCGGAAATGGATGTCCGGTTACACTGTTCAATATATACTAGCTAGCAACCAACGTGCAACTGGAGTTGAATAATACCGGAACTGGAGATCAACGAAACTTGCCGGAGCTTGAGGTTAGGCGAAATTTTGCTAGAGAAAATGTTTAATTAGTTAAATTTAGCTCTGTAATGTTGTTAAGTCTTTAGTTTTGTGCTTATTTTTTCGAAATCTCGGTAATTCTTTTCTCAAAATGGTGCCAAACGTTAAAACGAATCGAGCCAAACAGATAAAATTTGTAAAACTATGCAAAATTTCACTACTAAAATGGCCGGAACCTCCGGCAAAAATTCTATCGAAGCTGGGGGTCGATTTTCTACCGGAGCCGGAGGCAGACCTCTGGTTGTACCATGTACAAGTTATTACTGAAATTTGCAGTCCGTTTTGGCTATAGAAATACCGAATTCCATTATTTTTATGCTAAAAAGTTAATAATCAGCCGGGGTGTAACAGATAGTAAAAATAACGGAAACGGATGGAGAATTACGAGATATATTGTGATTAGGCAAATAACGGAAACGGATAGCGAATTGCGAGATGTATACGAAATTATGTTAAGAAAGACGCTTAATCTGCTGTTACAGCCCTTAAAAGCAAAATTGGCAATACTTAAATATATTTGTTTTTCGTTATTACGATTTCGCTATTCTTATTATCCGTTCTCAGACAAAAGCTGCAATCAAGTTTTTCACACAAGTATTTCCAACCAATTTCCGTTTCGTTCATTTTGATCACTACCCGTTTCCATTATTCGTTTACATCACGGATAACCGAACATCTGTCTCCGGCTCCGGCAGAAAATCGACCTCCGGTAGAATGTTTGGCGGAGGTTCCGCAGAAAAACGTTCCGGCTCTGTTCAATACATAGGATAAAGTTTCAAAAATGATTATGTTTCTGCCCGCCTATTTGAGGCAGGGTGCAACCGTTACAATAAAATACCGGAACCGGAAAGTTAAAAGTATCGGAACCGGAAAACAAAAAACACTTGTTACAGAAAAATTCATTTTAAAGCCATTTTATCACTTTTACGAGTGTTAATTGCACAATCCCTCTTAAAAACAAAGCTTATGAACAATTTTTAACAATTTGTCAAGGTGTAAACGGATAGAAAAAATCAGGGCGCAACCGGAGGTGAAAAATATTGGATTCTTACAAAATCAGCCGGAGCCGGAGGTGATGCGAAAAAATGATGTAACTTTGCTAATTTTATAAATATCTATAAATGATGTTGGTTAAATCGTTTAGTTTTATGACTATTTTATGGAAATCTCGGCAATTTTTTCCTCAAAATTGTGCCAAAGTTAAAACGAAACGCGCCACAAATAAATTTTTTAAAACTACAAAATTTCACTACCGAAATTGACGACTTCCGCAAAAAATTCTACCGGAGGCCGATTTTCTGTCGGCGCCAGAGACAGACGTCCGGTTGCACCGTGATCAGCGTACAACCGGAATTCCGGTTCCGGAACTTTTTCACTATCCGGATCCAGATTTAAATCAGGTATTTTTACACTGGAATTTGAAACTTTTGAATTTGGTGTGCCGTGCGTTGTCTCCGCTGGTTGGAGCGTATACCTAAAGATTGTAAAGGTTTTACCAAGAATATATGCTGTTTGTTTAGTTACTTTGAAATAAATTGCCAAAAACATTTCGCGCTGCGCAAAGTTTTATTCATTTTAAAGATGGCATCGCTTTGTAGATCCATCATTTTGCAGCTTTTGTCTGAAACGGTTTTTGGAACGGTGTCCCCGCAACTATCAAACAACACAAGCGTGTTCTCAGACAACCTTTGATCAAACATCGATAAATTCTGTATTCACATCTATGCTAAGGGCACCCACCCTGGACGTTGGGGAACTCTCCGCTGTTTTTTCGGCCCTGCATTTTAACAAAATGATTTTTTAGACATTCCAATAATTTAGTTTTATCAACTTTCAGTGACTTTTTATACATGTATTACAATCACCATTCGAATTTCATCCACTGTTTAACGGCTTTCCCGCTTCGTTTATGTTTTAAAAACACTGCTTTATAGATGTCCAGGCCAATGTTACTTAAAGGGGCGTTGTTACTTTAAGGGGTGTAGCAGTAGATTAACCGTATTCCTATGCCTAAGCCTACGCCTAAGCGTTGCAAAAATGTGCTCCTAAGCTTAAGCCTAAGCCTCAGCCTAAGCCTAAGCAAAACATGTAATCTAGAATGTAAACCCACTCTTTTATAGACCTACCGGAAACCTGGACGGCCCTTAAAGTAACATTGGCCGATGTCCATATAGTATTCACGATATGCGCGACCTGGCGAACACAGTTTTGCCTCAAATCAAAACCTGACTCTGAACTCGTATTCTACCAGCTTTCCCCTCAGTGTTTCTGTACAGCTCGCATCTAACAAGGCTTATAGCATTTTCGTTTTTGACTCAACCGGCGTCCGCTATCACATTCATTTTTTGACGACCGTTTTCTAGTTGAACTAAATGCTTCCTTGGTGCTAACGTTTTGTTGTCGCAATTCACACACCCGTCGCCGAATTGTAGTTCCTCGACCACACCGAAACCGAGTATTACATCGACTCCAATGTGTCCATGAAGACCACGTTGCAATAACTACGCTAGAATCGCCGCTGTCTTCCATTGAGCTTTGTTGGTCGTCTTTGTATCCGGTTAGATCATCTCGACGGGATACAACAGCCGCTGCGAGTTCTGTCGCCGCACGTGATCCAAGCGTTGATGATCGTTTCGTTGCACGTCGGTTGTCACTTCGACGAAATGACTTAGCTAGCGCTGAAACAGAATTTTATAATCACGCATGTTTAAAATTAAAGTTTTTTGCATAAAACGTTGAAAGTCGAAGCGAACGCAAAGTGTAACTGTTTTAAGCGAATAATTGTTGCAGTAAACTATTTCGAAAAGGATTAATTTTGTAGGTGCTATCTTGACTGGCAAAAGTAACCTAAACGTGGATTAATGTGTGTTCTACTGATAAACATTTCGGGCTACGGTCAATTAAAAAAGTGGCGTTTTCAATGTTTGCGGTGATGCGAATATTTAAAAACAAAACCAAATCAATACTTTGAATACGCTCGCATTGAAAGCTCTCGCAGAACAGATGCTGTTACAAGTGATGCTTGTTTCGTAACTAGCTAATCTTGGAGACTAGGAATCGTATTTTCAAATGCGTATAATAGCACAGAAACAACTAGACCGCGTTGCGAAATACCTCTTTGCTTTCGACTGACATAAAACGTTCGCTTTTGTTTTCGAGTTTGCGTACATGATTTGAGCCTGCAGTTGGCGAACGAAACTTTTCGGCCAGAGCAAGCAGAGGTACCTGGAAAATGACAGAACATTCATAGTATACTAATTATATATCAATATTAAATGAATGGTGCAAATACACGTTAGCCTAACCAACATGCCACACTCATCTCTTTGCAACAAGGGTTCTTGTATACATTGCCAGCACAGTTTTCAAAATTTTTCGATGCTGGCATAACTCAGAGTTATCATACCTAAGCTAATGCTTAAATTTAGGTTTAAGCTTACACGTACTTTTTGTGCAAATCTTGTGGAGGAAGTGTAGGTACAAACAAGTACCGAAGCATTGTCCACCATGCAACATACATTCAATTTAAAATGCATATGATGTATAATTAAGCTGCTTGATATTAAATTTGCAAAATTTCTTACCCAAGCATTCCCGCCTTCGAAACTTGACACTCTTTTTGCCACATGTTCTGCTACACAACGTCCAGCTTCCCCACTCGGACCATGCTCCTGAAAACACAACAAAATGTTTGACAATTACATTTACCAAAATATTCCTAGTTTAGTAGCCAAGTTGTAAAAATAACAGTATAAATAATTTTCACAATTTCGTTCATGAGTTACGCTATATTAACCGTTTCGTTCAAAGAGTATACTATGAGCAACTAAATACAATAATGTACGAGCAGTACACACACTGTGAGCAGTGTTTAACAATTATAACATATATGCGCAGTGCAAAATCTCCATAAGACTTGAGAGCCTACTCGGGCTCGAGCGTCAAGCTCCTATAGCTCAGTGGTCATCGCAAACGCCTCCCACCCGTGAGACTGTGGTTCGAATCGTACCTTGAAATTACAACTCATATGAAATTGAAAATATTCATGTGAGAAAGGCTTAAATACGGTCAATGTTACTTTTAGGGGCGTAACAGTAGATTAAGCGTATTCCTAAGCCTAAGCCTAAGCGTTGCCAAAATGTGTTCTTAAGCCTAACCTAGGCCTAAGCCTAAGCAAAAAATGTAAGCTAGAATCTAAACATACTTTTATATATCCACCAGAAACCTGGACGCCCCTTAAAGTAACATGGGCCCTGTTTTATTTATATCGAGATAAGCTTTCAGTTACGCGCTATTCGTTATTCTACTGTGCATAATATCCACCACTCAAACTCTAGAAAATCTAGTGTTCAACTTCTCTCTAAAAACTTAAACTTAATTTATAGCTTACCTAAACTTGAACATCAGTTTAAATAAAACTTAAATGGCTGCACGGATTAACTAAACTAGAATTTTACTTAAACTAACATGTTTTTAAGTTTAATACAAGTTTAAGTTAGCTTATTTTTAGTTTAAGTTACATGTTCAACCCAGAAATTATGTGTATCTAAGAGTTCATTAAGTTTAGCTTAAACTGAAGATATGCAAGATTTTTAATGAGTTTATGCGTAAACCTACCTGTTAGTGTAGTTAATCTAGAAAGTTAGCTTAATACAGCTGGATTAGCTTGAGCTTAAATCAAGTTAGTTTAAGTTTTTAGAGAGTTGGAGTTGTAAATTCTCAAGTTTTTTGTTGTGAACAGGAACTCGTCATAAAAACTGAGAAATAAGTTGAATTCCAAAGTATATTAAGTGTAGTCTTAATAAAAGTCAAACTGCCAAGGTACTGTCCCGATCGGAAACAGCCATCAATTCTTCTGCGCATTAGACCTTCGCGCACCCAAACCCGCAAACTCTAAGAAATCTAACGTTCAAATCTGATGTTGAAACTGTTAGAGTTTTAAATGCTAAAGTAACTTCTCACAAACCGTGAAAAATTCCAGAATTGGCGTTTTCTGAACCGCCTCCTAAAGTAGCCGAAGCGTCGAAAATACCTTTTCACTTAAACACAACCGTCTACTTTAATTAAAATTAAGTTGCCAACTAAACACTCCGAAAAATTCCGCCCTCCAACCTGAATTCGACAACTTTTGGCTATCGTTTTCATCACTATTGCCTCGATTCGCATTATCGGTTTTGCCGTTTCGATACTTTCGCAGTAGTCGTTTCAACCGTCTGATCCCGATATCCGATTTCGCTCCAGTTGCCCCAGTTATATCCGGAGGTTGACCACGAAAAAATCGTCTCCCAACTGTAGATGCTGCTGTATCTGCGGCTGTGTTAAGACGAGATGAAGACGCTCGTCGACGGGAAACGTTCTCACGTTGGTCATCATAGTCTGCTGATTGGTCACGAGATCGCTCGGCACTGACTGGACACAACGGCTGATAGCATGCTTGCGATTGCCGACCCGCTCCGGAACACCGCCGTCCAAGCGGAATGCAGATTCGATGCCGGGACCGAACCCCGCCGCGACCACAAGAGACAGAACACGAAGTCCAGGTTGACCAGTGAGACCAACGGCCTGTTGGATCTAGAATATTTTGTTGCAGCTATTATAGTTCGTACAACTTGAAAAGAAACAATATATCACAGCAGGGGTTTCACCACGATTCGACTTCTGAATGGAATAACCTACAGTGCCGGATCTGGAAATTTCTAAAAGAGTGGAGGGCGTGAGATATAGTAGTGGCTGAAACCTCGCAAGCGAGAAGCTAAACGTTATTTTAATGCTCAAGGTTTGTAATAAATCTTGGTTTTAATCCGTTAGGAAACCTAGATCGGAATTCCTCCTCTGGATCCGCAAGTGCTAATCTCATATGTAGTGACCCAAATAAGAGGGGGTAATAAGATGGGGTCCCATTTTGAGTCTCAATCTATAGGAGTCCGTATCCTTAATAAGGGTCCGTAAGCGGATAGAGTCATTAAGCCCTAATTAGAGTCCAGAAATGTCAATTATCCCTTATTGTAGCGCATAAATGACTCCAGGACCAAATAATTTAAGTTCGAAACTTTAAAGCGTACTTAAATTTTGAAAGTACATTCCTAAGTATAACCTTGCATTATCGAGCAAGCTATTGACACTAGACAAATAAACGTTTAATTCAACGGATAGTGGCAGTACCGGATATGTATCAGTAACGAAGTTCGGTGGAGCGTATATCAAAAATAAATAACAGTCCGTAACCAAATAACAGGCGGTACCCTCTGGAAAGGCCAAATAAATATCACCCCCCTCTTAATCAGGGCACTACAGTATACGTATTTATATCTCGATCATGTACAGAAAGCTATTGTAAACACTGTTAAAAGCAGTATTTCTTTAGCAAACTCGAAATAACCTTTATTTTCGCTACTCAAATAATAACTGAACCTTTAACTACGATGTTAAAAGCAGTTTTCTTGTTTTCCAGTAATTTCGTGTGGGAAATACTTTTTCTTTTTCATCGTCATTGTATACGCCCGTGGTGAATATCAGAGTTGAAGGTTTTAAATATTAATGTTCACGTGATCTTATAGACGGAAAAGCGTGCAAATTCTAGATTGCTGTCAAAATACGGAAAAGCTTGGATCAGGTTTCGAACTAAAATGAAACTCATTCGAAAAGTTAAAAATTAAAATAACGTCAACTGAACAATAAAGTTCACGTTTTAAATGAAGCTTTAACAGTTTACCGTCTGGCAAATTGTGTTCATCTGAAAATCTGTCTTCTGGATATAGTGTTTCCTCGCTTTCGTCTTCTGCTGAGCAATCATAATTCTCTTTGCATCGTTCGGTGTCAGTACTAAAATACATTTGACACATGCTAATTATAGGAATCTGCCCACCGAAGGACAACCGGAATGGAGACTTAGAGTCTGGAAAAATAAGCCTTTAAGCTTAAAATTAAAGTTTGTGTTTGGGCTTAGGCTTTGGTTTAAGTTTAGGTTTAGTGAGCAACGCCCGACATTCAATTACAAAGCGGCTGCAAATGCAATCAGGAATGATATATACTGGGTACGTACAGAATCGAAGCTGTGACGGTATTTTCAGTTATATATAAATTTTCGGAACATCACAAGTCAAATTCCTACATTCCGCGAAGGATCCAAGACTTTTCGGTGGACGAGAATACTTTTTGTGTTTCGAAGTTTTACAGTTTGAAAGCGCCATTTCAACGAGTTTTTGTATATTTTTCAATCACACAATTGCGCAGCAAAGCTTTATGATTTCGTGTTGTAAGTTTTGTAACCCCACCATATTACTATCTTTTGGCAAAAGACACATTGTAACCCTCAGATGATCTATTTGCATCGCTAAATTGTTAAAATTGTTAGCTTGGCAGAGCCAGTGAAGAAATACATCTTCGCGCCCTGGAGCCAACACTGTTTACTTTTTTCCAAAACAAAACGTTCCGTCGCATATACGATGTCTAAGGCGTATTCCGAGACCGCACGTCACAGAACAATTAGACCAATTTGACCATATTGACCACGTCGAAGTTGATCTGCCAGCGTTTTGCCTCAAATCTGACACTTTTCGCCAGTCGGAATCAAATCCAGGCTCTCTCGAGCTAAAGTCCCTCTGATTTTCTCCAGAGCGTCCCCGAGGCTCAGAAGCGAATCTGTTTGCGGGCCCGTGGTCGCATACACCCTCATAACACGTGCCAACTTGGTCATCGGAACCAATACAACGGTTTTCTGTTTGAAATTGAAAATAAGTAGTAAGGTTAAGTCTAATGCATGTTCCATCTATGTGTGCGCACCAGAACACTTTTTGGGGTAGCCGGGTGATGAACACTGAACTTTTGTGGCTTCAGTGCGCTTGCTACTGATTGGCTACTGTAGGCAGCACATTGATGTCAACCAACTTCAATACCTTCGACACTGAAGCCGTTCAGTATGATGGTTACGGAAACTTTTGTAGCTTCAGTGTACTGCTTACTGAAACATTTCTTGCTTTAGTGCGCATTAAGACCTAACTCAGTCCTTAAAATGAATAAATGAAACACTGCTAAAATTTGATTTACATCACTTTGGCTAAAGTGAAAAAATTGTCAATCCAATGAACTGAAAGAGTAACATTTTTCAAAATTCATCAGTGTTTTGAAATTAAACTTCAGCTTCCTTCAGGCACCGCTTTTAATTGTGCATTATGCGTAGCATTTCTGTCGTTAAACCTTTAAGGTCCCATAATGTGTGGTAAACTTACTGCTATAACAAGTCCTCCGTCTAGATTTAAGTCCAGATCCACATGTTACACTGCATGTTGTCCACCTGCTCCAACTACTCCACAAGCCGGCGCGTCTGCCACTATCTCCAGTCCTTCCCCTATTAAACGAATGACGTGATGCCGATACACAGCGTTCGATATTACAAGCGCGTCCTTGACGTTTTGGACCCAAACATGAACTTGTGGTACAGCGTCGAGTGCGTAAAATAATTCCTGAAAAAAAATCGACAGTCGTTTGTATTAGCAGAGTCGAATAAAATATAAATAAAATTTAAGCAACTTTTAAAGCCCAGTGCCTAAAATCGCGTGGTCATTCTTTCAAGCAGTTCAACTAACAGTGATTTCGACAAAACAGATTAGAAAAAACTTAACCAAAATAGAAATCTGGCTATATACATGTAGCTACAAACGGAGGATTTAAACCAGTGATATATTTTGCAAAACGAGCAACTTAATTAATAAAAATGCAACTTAACTCCACCACATCTTCGGGAGCAGTCGGACCATTCACTCCACTCGGACCATTCTCCTGAAATGCTTAAAATTGAAATGTAGCAACATTAATATGCTATTTTTCCTATCGAACAAAAATCTTACAAAATTATAAATGCTGGATGGCATATACAATCAGCGAGGTATGTTCAACTAACACGCAAATTGGGGGGAACAAACAAACACGTTGTCAATAGTTCCATAGTGCGACATCAAACGTTTAAGTTAATGCTTAGGCTTAAGGTACAGGTCAAGCCTTTTCCTAAACCTAAGCCTACTACTCCTTCGAGAAAAGTGAATAAGAGTGCAACTTGAAATTCAAATACGGTTTGATAAATAAAATTACAGCTAGGAATGCAGAAGAAATTTAGCTCACATTCCAACAATGACCAAATTTAAAACAGTGTATATTTCAAAGGCATAACCATGGTCTCATTTAGACACGGAATAGCCTGACTTAAAATAAATCATTTTTTGCCAGCAAGTGCTCTCTAAAAACTTAAACTAACTTGATTTAAGCTTAAGCTAATCCACTAGTATTAAACTAACTTTTTAGATGAACTAAACTAACAGGTAGGTTCACGCTTAAATTCATTTAAAATCTTACATATTTTCAGTTCAAGCTAAACTATTGAACTCTTAGATACACGGCTGCTATTGTTATTTAATCTAAAAATAAGTTTACTTAATCTCGTGTTAAGCTGAAAAACACGTTAGTTTAAGTAAAACTTAAACTTCTAGTTTAGTTAGTCCGTCCAGCCGTTTAAGTTTTACTTAAACTGAGATTCAAGTTTAGTTAAGCTATAATTTAAGTTTAAGTTTTTAGAGTGTGTATGGCGAGCGAGAAATTATTTGACCTATTAGATGCAGTAGATTATTCTACGAGTATCTTTTTTAATATTGACAGAAGGTACATCTTTCAATCCTCCAATTAGTATACGCCTTTGGTGAATTTGTCACCTCGTTTGCGTCTATTAAATGTTTTGATTTTCGCTTCTAAGCTATCGTCATCACTATCGTCATCGTCAAAACCGCCTCTCAAGTTATCAGGACAGTCTGATGGATTTTCAACTACGGCACGACCATTGCACGACAGAGCCTATTCAACAGAAAATAGATTATAAGGCAGTTGTTACCAGTAGAAGCCTACTTACTACGTGTGAACGTAACCTAAACCAAAATCTTATTTTAAGTCTAAGCCTAAGCCGAAACTTCTCAGGCTCCAAAATTCCAGTTATTTTGTCTGCCAGTGGGCAGGCCTCTGGTTCGAATACTGCTCCATCGAAGGCAATGCATTTGCAAACCTTTGCCAATTTGTGTTTTTGGTTAAGTCAAATACCCAACTGCAACTTTACCGGATTTTCGATTCCCAACAATTTGGGATCAGGGGCCATATTCTCAAATGACTATAGGCACCAATCATCACTTTGTGATAGGTTTTCAAACAGGATCACTAACGCATCTGCATGTGTAGGGATACCACTGGATCCGTGACTCCGCTGAGTTGAAATTTTCTGGGGAAACCCGAGAGACGCGAAATTTGAGCGTGTCGGGTTGGAAAACCACTGGTTGAAATGCTTTTGGAGCCGTAGCGAGGTATTCACCTGGGGGATCCAAGTGTGTGACCCCTGGGTGTAGTACTCCGTAGGCGTGAGATTTGGTGGTTTCAAATTTGAGATCAAGGGGTCTGAAGGGAGAGCGCAGGTGAGTAAAACTGGCGGAAAGAGTTGATTCGAACTGAATTTGAGTGTTTTTGAGCCCAGGGCGGTCTTTTATGTCTTTTGCCGGCTTGTGTAGTCTCTTGCGGGTTATATCGAAATTAGGATTTTTGAAATTTTGAACTTTACGGTTAGAATTGGCGGTGTTGATGTTTAGTACGGCGAAATTGGGCGGTAAGCCTTTGAATAATGTGTAGTTGAAGTCAAGTGGGTATTTGTCATAGTATTTGAAGGTTCGTATATGTTATTTAGTTTATTTGACCTTTTTCGATACTTGTTTTGAAATTTAGATGGTTTTGAGTTTAAATTTGGCGGTTAGATTTGTGTCGTAGTTGTTTTAGTTTTCTGACGGTTAGAATAAGTTGTTATAGTTTTCTTAATGTTGATGTGTGAGGAATTTTCTAAAATTTCGAATGAATTGGCCAGAATTTGGTGGAATTGTGATCGAGTTTAATTTTGAGTGATGTTGAATAAAGTTAGCTAGGTAGCAGTTACGTGAATTTTACTTGGCTTAATATTTTTTAGTGTTTTCTAACATGGAATAACGTTCTTTGGTCCTGTGTTATAGTTTATTGGTTTATTTGAAAATTCCAGCGGAGAAATGCTTAGTTTTCGTGAAATGCTGTCGTTAAGCAAATGTGGGGTTTGAAACTTGACTTGGTTTTATTGAGAATTTGTGGTTTATGTTTTATTTTTGGTGAAAAATAGCGCTCGTACCGGGGTGGCCGGTACAAGCGCCGTACGGGCTATTCCGGTACGGGTGGCTGTACGCGTTTTTCCAATTGAAATTTCTCGATGTGTGCATCTAGCCGAAAAATTATTCGTAAAAGCGATTTCGAGTTGGGTTAAACTCCGGTTGAGTCTAGCTCGACTCAACCGTGGTTTTAACCCAATTGCATTCAGGTCAAATTAAATATAAACTAGTCTATTGCATATTTAAAAGCGGTGCTCATTTGGCTGATGCAATTCATTCGCTAGCAACAACATAACATTGGCATTATTTAAATTTTCGCAACGAAAGCAAAGATTTACGAATCCTGCTCAAACATGGACCAAAGTACCCGGGATAGTCCGCCGCGAACTCCTCCACCAACGAAATCTGCATCTTCAACGTCGGAGACTATTCCCGTGTCACCTAGGACGTCAGCTCGGTTGAATCCGCTCGCGGAAGAGTTTCGTCCGGCAACACCGGAAGGGGGCCAGTGGGCGGCAAGTCCACCGGCTCGGGAAGAAGTAGCAGCATGGGAAACCACGCTACAGTGAGAGGCGGAAAAGGTAACGAGCCATGTTTGGGTTGAATTTGTAGGCGAAAACGAGGTGCTAAGTTTTGTTAAGTTCTCCATGTATGCTTGATATGAATATGTAACGGATAATGCATAAAGTGTTACTAAGTTCTGACTTCACAATAAACTATAGGTGTCCGATTTGATAAGGGATGCTAGCCCCTATGATTTCTGGGTTGTTCGGAATTCCGTTTCAGTACTGACCCTGAGATTGTTATTTTTACTGACTTAGAGCGCTATTGTTTTCGTTGGATTCCCGCAGGACGGGAATATTTTCGTTATTTCGGACTCAGACTGGCGCGAGTAGCTAACGAGCAAGTCTGGGTCGGAATTTGTTATCGTGTCCGGACTGGAGATGGATATTTTTCTTTTTTCCTTTTTCTTTTCCCAGGTGATTTTTGGGCCCTGAGTACTGAACGATTGTTGCGTATAGTAAAATTTCTACAGCCTCAAGAATAGGCGGTGCGGGTTCCCATTTTTCTTTTTTCTTTTTGACCAACTCCTTTTTACCAAGAATTTATTTTTCCCCGCACTCTGAATTTTGCCTGCCCACCGGATGGTCAATATAGTTTTGCCACGGTGGTCAGAAATTTTACCTGGGGGCAGGAATGCGCGAGGATAAGAGTCTCCTAGCCCCAAATCTTTTTCGGGATAAGTTGTATTTTGGAAGCGCCCGCCGGCTTGCAGCCGGCGAGAAACTTTTACCACACGGAATTACGCGCGACAATTTATTCAACGGTCCGGTGACGATAGATATTTGCGTTCAGATGGTGTATACACTGCGGGCCCGAGATGGGAAACCCATCCCGGACATGATTGGGCGAAGTAGCATAACTAGACACTGTAGCCAACCTCGATCAAATCATAAGGGGTACCCGCCAAGGATGGGTGGCAAGGACTTTCGATCCAGGGTACCTTATAGCAAGTATGAAATTTCAAAAGCTTGAAGAGGCAACTTTGATACTATCACCAAACGATACAACTTTTTAAAAATGAAAAAATTTCACTATCAAAATTGGCAGAACCTCCGTCAGAAATTCTACCGGAGCCGAAGACAGACCTCATGTAAATACCCTGATAATAGGATGGTATGTGCAGTTGAAAATACGAGCCCTAATATGAGATAACGGTTGTATTCGCTATAACGTTCAATTATTAAATGGCGTTTTAATCAGATTTGTTGGAACTTTCGTTTGAAAACGTAATTTTTTGTTTTAAAAGTTGTTTCAAAAATTTTCGCATTTTGAACCAAATCAGTAGAATGCCAGCGCAAGTGATATCTTAGGATTTCAGTGAAATATTTGCAACAAACACTTAAAGCATTTGAACAAACATTGATGGACCCACAATTTTTGATGGGGCCAGGCTACTGTATGTGTTTTGAAATTTGGTAGCTTTTCCGATATTCAGCATACCTGACAGGTTCCTTTGACACAATACCGAGATCGACCACACGGCGTTCCGTCAGGAAAATTGCCAATCGCACGAATATAATTGCGTGCGTTCATGTGACACCAGACACGACATGGCGCCTCGTCGTCTAGAATGCAGACAGTTTATAGACGGGTAGCTCAAAATATTTCCAACAAACTTTCCTTACGCAGTATAATTTCAAGCTACAAATCGAAGCCCTGAGCTCTCGTATGGGTTGCGTACTGCTAGACTATAAGAGTTTGACGCTCAAGCTCGAAGAGACTCTCAAACTTGTGAATAATTTGTATTGTGCATTTCGCGTACATAGTTCACAATTATTTAAACACGGCAAAAAATGGTGAGTCAAATTGACTCTCTACGAAATAGGCTTTTTTCGACTCAATTTGACTCTGGCGGCGTCGAATTTTGGCTCAGTTTGTGTAGTCAGGAAAGCCTATTTCGGAGAGAGTCAATTTGACTCACAATTTTTGCAGTGTACAGCTTATACCATGCAGAAAACGATTATAAACACTTACTGAAATTTTTTCATCGAAACCAACAAACCTTAGTATTAACCCTTTCTCACATTAATATTTTCAATTTCATATGAGAAATAATTTCGATCCCCAGTCTCTCGGGTTTGAGGCGTTTACTATGCCCACATAACTCAGCTATAGGAGCTTAATGCTCGAGCCCGTGCGGGCTCTCACGTCTTGTAGAGATTTTGCACTGCGCATATATGTTAGAATTGTTAAACACTGCTCACAGTGTCTGTGTCGCTCGAATATTAATTGTATTTGCTCATAGTATAAGTACTCTATGAATTAAAAGCCTATAGATAGTAACTGTGATTTTTCGATTAAAGCCATCAGCGACTAGTACTGCTTTATTGCATAATCTGTACCTGGGCAAAATTACACATTTTGGATAAAGGTATTTCCGCCAAAAGCGCAAAACTCGACTTATTGATCGATGTTCCACCAGATGCATTACGTAATGACGCAATCGTATAAAATGAATCGGCGGCTAATCATATGGTCCCTCAGCCCAGCTCACACAATAAAAACTAAACAAAAACATTGACCTTTTGGCTCGGCAGATCATCGATTTTATAGGCCAATAAAATAAAACTTTGAAGGCGTTTTGTTTAAAAAAACCCAAGTCCTAGCGTAGCGCTTCAAACGCGAAGCCAGAGGTACTTTCATGGGTCACACTAACTTTTTGAGATTTTTGTCCAGGTGTTTTACGTATTATCTCGTTGGTAAAGCAAGACCCCCATCGAAATTTTTCTAGGACGTGCCCCGTTCTTAAAATCATGGTTACACCCTTGTAACCGGTCATCGCTTTACATAAAGCGGATTGTATTTTCCCAAAACAACTTTTTCTAGCAAGCTGGTGATAAAAACTCAATATCGAAATGTTCGTTTGCGGCATTCAAAAAGCACATTATGTAACAGACTTTGTCGAAACAAGCCTTGAAAACTGTGCCGTTTTCAAGCGTGTTTGACGTTTTAATGAGTCCCATAAGGGTTTGTGACCGTCCGTCGCCTGCCATATCAAAAAGCGATTCATAGTAAAAGCGAAATCCGTAGAATATTATCGCTACACGATGATGAATTAAGCTGTTGTCGAACGTTTTAAACTGAACCGACCGACCCAATCAAACTAAAAATGGAGTTTGATAAAATTTTAATTGGATTAAAATCTGCAACACTTTTTGACTGCGCAGAAATTACAAGTTTTCTATACTATCACTTGCGAATTCTGAGCCACCCCTCGGCTGGAAAACACCCAAAATTTGGCTTCAATTTAAAATATCCAATGCGAAATGCTTAACAGAAGAATATCATTTTCAAACCACATTCCCACCTATGCGTAGACTGTCAGATATTTCAAGGAATAGAGAACCTGGCTTAGTTTAAACACTATAAATGTAACTTGCCGTGACATGGGCGTAGCTATGATTCTGGTTTAACCGGCTACATCAGTTACTTAAGTATATGGTTTGATATATGTCAAATTCATGGAGGGGCCATGACCCGTTGGTTTCGCCCCGCTGGCTAAGCCCGTATACAGATGTGAGATGTTACAGAAGTGCCTGCCCCGAATTATCAAGGTTTACAGTACTGAAATTAGTTAAATTTATTTTCTTTCTTGCAACACGTTTAACTTGAAAATAAAAGTTTTACAGGTCATGCTGTAAGGTGACCGACCAGGTTATTTATTGCAAACAAGGAAGTAGCCATGATTAAAGCTCCGAAGCGTATAAACCTAAAAGAATACCTTACGACCTCTATAATCCAGATGGTACTTTCTTACGCTTGTTAAAGGTGTTTTTTGTCGCTTCGAAAGTTTGTCAAGAGATATATTCACCGGTCAGAAAATTTTTTGTGATAAAATATTATTCTACCTTACAATTTCCTTGCCTCAGAAATTTGGCATATATACCAAACAGTAAAAATTGTGTTTTATAACATTTGCTAGCCAGTCCCATAGTCAGAAATTCCTGGATCCGCCGCTGTTTGCCACCCCTTAGTTTAATTTAAAGATGACCGTTCGTAAACCGAACAAAAGCTGCATCGCAACATTTGTTCGTAAACCGAACAAAAGCTGCATCGCAACATTTGTTCGTAAACCGAACAAAAGCTGCATCGCAACATTTGTTCGTAAACCGAACAAAAGCTGCATCGCAACATTTGTTCGTAAACCGAACAAAAGCTGCATCGCAACATTTGTTCGTAAACCGAACAAAAGCTGCATCGCAACATTTATACTCAAATTGAACCATGCCCAATAGAAAGTTTGACGACTGCAGCAGAGAGTGAGAGAATCAAGTTTATCTTTAAGAAGGTCAAAAGGTTCTAGCATGTGAAATAGTTATGTGAATGCCGTGTTGTCGTGGTTCACAGCCGACCCACCGCCTAAGCCCTATTATCAAGGTCTCTCGAGCGAATAAAAGAGGTTTTCTCTGCATTGGTAGCGCCGCATACGGTTGAGACTGTGAGGCGACTGTATATGTTGCATACATTTTCGTCCGATACGTATTAAATCCTCACGGTTTCTTCGTACCCATGTACAGTAGTATATTTCGTGGGTTTAATATAACACAGATTGGCCAGAGTGCGGAACCTTTGTTTCACTTGTTCACATATTTATATAAAGCTTCGTCCTCGTCAAGGGCGTCCCCACGGGGGGGCACTGGGAGGGGGCGTGCACTCCCATATTTGACTGGCGTTCCCTAAATACACTCGGTCTAAAAGTAAGCAATCTTGATTTGCATTTGTAGTACCCCCAAAGTTATTCTGTGCCGACAAATATAATTTTCTGCGGACGCCCCTGGTCCGCGTATTTGTTTTGAGCCTATATATGCATATAACGAACACGTAGACAGACAGGGGCCGGAGGGCTCAAGTTCCCCACGGAACAGTTTTCTGCCCTAGAATGTTTTCAGCTTGTAAGTCATCGAAAACCCTTTCATGCCCCTTCTGAAAAGTGTTTAGCTCCAACCTAGCAAAATGAGACGACTACGAGTTTGGTACGCATGTAATCATGTGATCTATTCAATATTTTCGCTCGTTCATTTTTTGCAAGATACCCAGTCCACCCCTGTTAGAATATAATTTTTAACCAGAGTATTTCGCCAAACTGACGAACAAACTCACATTACATCTCAACAAATCGCAATAAGATTTTTATGGGGACAATAATTTTTAGTACCAAATATCATTTGCTTTAAGCTTTTTACTCGTTTTTTAACGAGAATCATTCCATTTCACGCTGTCGCTAGTATCAACCTGAGTAGTGTGTTCATTTACACATCTTCGTGAATATTCTATTTCTGTGAGCTTCGGTTGTGAGAGAGAGTGTGTCAGAGTTATTTATCAACAAAAACTCATTTTTTTCTTCAATACAGCAAGGCAGACACGGTTGTGTGAGCTTTCACTGTGGCCGGTTTATGATTAGTTGTCAAGGAAATGTTGTGTATTTCTTGGTTTTCATTTTGTTCGTTTACTTGCGCCCGTGACGTGCGAGTAGTTTGCGACGTTTTTATACCGTTAACTATTTAATATTTGATTAGGAACCTGAAAAAATCCCCCCTAGAAAATTTTCAACCTTGCTTGTAAAAGTCAACGAGAACCCTTGTATGCCCATCGGAGTTGCGACACTTTTTTTATATCGTTGACTATTTAATATTTGAATAATTAGGAACCTGAAAAAATCCACCCTAGAAAATTTTCAACCTTGCTTGTAAAAGTCAACGAGAACCCTTGTATGCCCATCGTGAAAACTTTTCAGCCCCCTAGCAAGGTGAGCTGGCTACGGGCATGGCAACGTAGTACAAAATTTTTAACCTCCACATACCATCAAGTTTTTTTCTAAACAGTGTATTAAAAGTGCGCTTTTGTCGTTTACTTTAGGTAAGCCAAACCCGGTCCAAAGGTGGACAAATTGTGGCGAACTGACGGACCCGTAAGCAGACTTGAATTTGTACCCCAGCTATTAATATTTTTTCATTTTGTGGTAAATAAATGCATTCTTTTGTCTTTAAACCACGGTAAGTATTTTGGTTTCGCCGACTCTATTCTAAAAGGTGTTTTTTATTGCTAACCATTTATTTACGAATGTTGGTTTGCGGTGTGTGTTTTTGCTTGGTACAGTACAGTGGCATATTTATACTTATTTCATTGTTATTGTTATTGATGATTATTAAAACTTACAAATTGTTAAACATATTGTAACGTGATGTGTGTGGTATATTAACGTGCCGAGGAGTGGTCGCTGTCACATGCAATAACGCTAAATTAAACTACGAGGGGAACATGTTTGACTCCGCATACATAAAGGGGCATGGTTCGCCTCGGTTGTATACCCCCGTAAATAAAGAGAGATACGGCAAAAACGCAACGC
Organism: Enoplolaimus lenunculus; assembly: GCA_030248215.1. NCBI lineage: Eukaryota > Metazoa > Nematoda > Enoplea > Enoplida > Thoracostomopsidae > Enoplolaimus > Enoplolaimus lenunculus. The sequence continues at coordinate 134,233 of JASANG010003379.1, read as the reverse complement.
ATGCCGGGTACATTCATTTCTACACAGAATGTGCCCAGTTGCACATGCTTGTTAAATAGCAATAATCCACTTTTGACAGAACTGGGTCTTTTTTACTGGGATACTTGATTGCAGAAACTTATTATCTAAAATCCACAGTTGCTGATGGTAGGTTTCAATAAGAAGTAAAATTTACCAGAACAGTAACCAGAATTAAAATTTTTGCCGGAACAGGAACAGCAACAAGGATATGAATCGTGTTTTTACAGTTAATAAGGCGCCAACAGGAAATTGCGGAAGATCCCGCGATAATATAGGTAAAGTATGGGAAACTCAAACGGTTTGTTTTCCTATAGAACAGTTAATTCATATACAGCACTGAAATATAGCAATAAAATATCGCCTTTATACGTGCCGACTTGTTGATCTGAACGTTATATGATGCCCTGTTTTGTTATCAACAGCTTATTATTTACCAACATTGCCTACTGAGACGGCTGTTATTTAGTAATTGGCTAATTTAATCTCTATGGTGCGTCATTTCAATGAGTTTTCGCTACAGTTCTCAACATCATTCTGGTTATAATGCATCTCCGCAATTAGCATGCGTTTCACGTATAACGCGTGTCACTGATTGCTTATTTGTATGCGGTTCAATTGCTGTACGCGGCGATCAGCTGCGTCAAAAACGAATTACAACCGTGATTAATGTTACATTACAAGAAACGGGCGTTTTTCAACGCATTCAACCTGATATTAAATATGTTCATATTAAGATTGGTAAGTTTTTGCACAATTGAAACTGGATCGTAGCCAGCTCAACGTGTTAAAATGAGGCGAACACAGTTTTAGGGTTGCGCTATTACTTTTGTTGATGTCCGGCGCCGTAAGTCATTGTGCGGTATCGTACGCAAATAACTCACGTACGATAACGTATGGTACGAACGGTGACGGACGACGCGGTACGGATGACAGACGGTGACAGACGGCGCCGTACTGTGACGGACCAACCCTTAGAAGGTGCATGCGGATGAAATGGCAAGCTTTATAATCTGGCTAAACTTTTCTAGATGGAATTATAAGAGGGGATGAGTCTGGGTTCCCTTCCTGGGCCCCTATGGTTACGTGGTCCGGACCGAAATAGCACTCAGGCGTGGCTCGATGCTTCTGCGTTATCATACAGCAAACGTTTGTCCAAAACTTATCCGGCTTTGAAAGTTTTTGCTACACTGTAAAAAATACTGAGTCAAATTGACTGTCTCCGAAATAGGCTATACGGGACTACACAAACTGAGTCAAATTCGACTCCACCAGAGTCAAACGTGCGACTTAGTGAGTTGAATTTGACTCTGGCGGAGTCGAATTTGACTCAGTTTGTGTAGTCCCGTAGAGCCTATTTCGGAGAGAGTCAATTTGACTCACCATTTTTTGCAGTGTAGATATCAGCTTCTATTGACCACCATTAATCAATCCGCAACAAAATTTGACTTTCGGAAGTTTATATTTTTATTGCCAAAAACCCAAGAGGTTCTCATTTTGTGTACATAGCGACACAGCTTGCAAGGATGACTGAAATGGTGTTAAACTTTTCGCTGTACACCAAGCTTCATTAGTGAAAGAATAACTAATATGACGCCATCGCAAATCGTTGGCAGACCGCTAAAACAATTATTCAATGATAACTCGTGAACCAGTTCAGAGGCGGATTCAAAAATTTCTGACGGGGGAGGGCAGGCTGGCAAATGTAATGAAATATAAATGCTTATATAGATCGGATTAATGTGACTAAAAAAATTTTCACGTCAAAAAACTGCGTTCGTTTACAACGCGCTTAAGAAAAACAATTTTTCGCTATAAAATTCGTAGCAATAATTATATATCAGGTGTCCTATTTTGAAAACTTTCAAACACATTTTTGTCGCGAATTTTAATTTTAAACGTGGTTCAACAGCTAGTTTACGACGATGGGCGAACCATTTTGCTTTATACTGCGGTTTATTTAAATAATATACGGAGGGCTTTTCTTGATAATTTAAAGCTGTTTTTAAAAATAATGTTTCACAGAAGACAAACCATCCGCTGATATCGCTGCGTATTTTGACTCTGCAGCAGATAGGATCGAAACCACACGGTCGTACAACGGCCGTACTTTGGTTTACTGCGGCGCAGGCGTTAGCCGATCAGCAACCATTTGCCTGGTCTACTTGGTTCGGCACTGTAACATGAGCCTTCGTGACGCATACTATCATCTTCACTCATTGCGTCCCATTGTGCGTCCAAATGTAGGATTTTGGATACAAATGATCGATTACGAAGCGAGAGTTCGGGGAAATGGTAAGTCAACGGTGAAAATGGTTTATACAAGCACAGGCGACGCCATACCAGACGTATATTTGACAAACCCTCCATCGGCGACGATGCAAAACAACAAACCCCCAAAATCTTCTTCGTATTGGCCAAGTTCATCGAAAACAAATCGCTCAAGTTTGCGACTAGCTGTGAGATCTACTCCAATTACTGATAACCGTTTAAATGTACCGAACGATTCAGTTCGCAGACTGCTTTCTTATAGCTCAGGCAACGAATATACTACACTGGCAAGTTTAATTAATTCAAGCGAAGCATATACCGCAACATCTACCGTTTATGAAGAACCAAAACACCAATTAACAGTGTCGTATCATATGACAAAACCTAACTGGGATGTTATTAGCTATGTAAGCACAGACGTTGGCGAAACACAAAATAGTGATAAAAAAGAATTGATTAAAGACATCGGCCTGAATGTTGTCCAACCAATCGGGTCTCAGCCGTCACAAAATTGTCTCATGGACACAAATGAAAGTTTCACATATTCGAAATGTAAAGAATTACCAAACGATGAAAGTCATGAAACGACGACCACATCAAAATCTGCAGAAAGTCAAGGTTTAATTAAAATTCTGGTCGAAGATGATAAAACTGTTGATGAACGTCGCCGATGTATTGATAAATTGGCAGCTTGCTATCGGAATGGAACCATTAATGCTTTGATTTGTGGAACGGATACAACCAGCGGGTTAGTTTCGTACTCTACAACCTCGCCAGCATACGAACCGTTTGTGCGTCGGACTAGTACTTCAACTTGCCAAACTACGTACATTCCAACTACAACAAAGCGTGACATTCATTCAGCACCAGCTGCGACTACAATGCCCAATGCATCTGTAACTGGCAGATCTTGTCTTGGCATCACGCCAACGTTTACACAATCGCTATTTCGTAAAACAAAAACAAAACCTGGTGGCAACAATAAATTGTGGGGCGAATTGCAACAATCTTCACTGCCAAGCTCTACCCAAATGTCACAATGCGCACCGAAATATAGCTCAATTCGTCGATTCCTTTTAACTTCAACCAATGCCGGTAATGTCGAACAAGACGAAACGGTCCTTTATTCAAACGGTAAATCGAACGGTTACCACCGAACCGGCTGGGATCATATAACAACGACATCTGGCAGAAGACTTTCATCCACACAACCGTCAACCTTCATGTGGTACCAAGGTCAATACTGGTCTACTCCACTGCGAAATGGACGAAGACAAAGCGTTACCGGAGCATCGTTACCTTCTGGCCGATTTAGCAGAGCTGACATAGCTAGTCGCCGCTCAATAGCTACAACAGTAAATGTTGACCCAGCATCTACGGCCGCTGAAGCTTGGGTTCGCTCGCGACGGAAGTATCACAGCGCTATAGTTGGTGATGTAGTTGGCAGAGGCCCTGGGATTACACGAAGAAACGGCGCTCGTATGGACTGCGATGGATTCGGCGGAGGCCAGTATGGCATAGGAGGCGTATTTGGGTTTGGAGGCAGAGGCTGTGGTAGGCGACCACTTGGCGGTTCGTCGTCGTACATTTTTTAGCGAAAGGTGTTGGAAATTATATCAAAAAATGTTTTAAGCAGCGGGTGAAAAACTAAAATGTGGTTGTAGTGTGTTTTAAGCCGCCCGAACGGAAATACAGGGATCGTGGCAAAGCTTGCTTTTCTACCGAGCGGAAATTTAGCTGAATAACGTCAAACTGTGCGTAGCGCAGCTAAACACCGTTTAAGAATCGTGTCAAAAATAGAACGCAAATTAGAATGCTTTTCGTGTTCGAAATAGCGTTTTAGAAAATACCTTTTTGCAAACAGAGAAACATTAAAAGCGTAATGTGTCTAGCTCTGTTTTTTGTATTATATAGAATTTGATAAAGCGATCTTCGCATTATAACATGTGCTAACGTAAACGGTTTTTTTGCGTGTCAAACCACTATTTTCCCATCATCACAAACGCTTTCGCTTTCAAACCACGAAAAGCGTTTGGTATTTTTGACACGGTTCGTACAGGCGATGTAATTTTTTAGCTAATGTTCCCGTCAACTACACTGTTGACACGATTTAAGCCGTTTCATGATATCGTCGTTATTGTAAAGTGGGGCGCTGGTTTGCTTTAACTCATTTCAAGCTAATATTCAAAGAACTTGCAAAGCTCGCATCAATACGCAACATTTTATCAAGCCACGCTGTAAAACATCCTTTGTCCTGTATAAACTAAAGTGTTTCTTCTCTAAAAATTAACAATATATAGCTTCGTCATTTCAATCAACTTAAGTAATGTAAAACTTTATGATTCATTTCGCTGTTAAACCGAACAGATGGTGCTGAAAGCTCAAATTATAGCTAAAAACAATAAATATCAACGAAAATTCTACGTACAAACAAAAATAATAAATAGAGCACAAAATAAACTCAAATTCAATTTCTCGTTCAGTTTATACAAAAGCACCGTAAAGCCGGTGTAGCTTAAAATTGCTTTGAGTATAAAGCGAATAATTGCCCTTATTGATAATATAGGTAATGTTGCTGAAACACTTACACTGAAACCCACGACCTGTGAGCAGAAAATTCGGCACACCGGGATCGTGCTTAAGATTGCTGCATTTTTCAGTCGCGTAATCATTGATGGGTTGTCCGGCGGAGCAAGGCTGAAACGCATTTATACTAGAAACATTGTCTTTAATTTGTAACCCGTACCGGGCTGTGTTTTACCTCTTTCCGCAAAGGAGAAAATGTTATAAGTAGAAATGCACAAACTGTATACGCGAAATAATAGCAACGCTCTGAGAAACTATTTTATGGTGACGATAAACGCTGTTTCGATAAATATTGATTTAAAATTCTAACTTTAAATTAGATCAGAGATAAACTAGGAAATATTCATGCGTTAAAATGTCAGTAGCAAAAATTTTGGTTTGTGTCTTCAAGCTGAAGTATACTTAAAACGAAAATTTCACGTTTTTTAAACTGTCCAGTAAAAACGTTAAATGCAGTTTGCGAATTTAATCAAATTTCGATTGTGATTCGCGTACCTCCAGTTTCTAAATCACAGTTAGACGACGTTCACAGAGCACGGACTGCGTGTAATTATCAGACCCGCAGCCAGCTCACGTTGCTGGGGAGGGGGCTAAAATTGTTCAGGAGGGGCGTGCAAGGTTTTTAATGACTTGCAAGCAAGTCTGAAAACTTTCTAGGGGGTTGCAATACTTTTTCAGGGGGCTGAACACCCCTAGCCCCCTTGGCTTCTGGCCCGTAATAAATTTGAAAATTATGTAACTTACGTTGCGACCACATATAACGCCGCGAAACTTAGATCCTTCACAGGGTTTCCCTCCAAAGTTTGGGCTAAAATAGTAAATCAAGCCTCGAAAAAATTCAATATTATGTTTTGCAGTAAAACTAACCAGTAACCAAATTACGTACGTTTTAACTTCATTAGCAGTTAACGAAATGTTCGCTTCTGCAAAATTTGTTAAACAACAATGTTCTATAATTAAATATATGCAGGCGGTGTTAGAAGTGTTTATTCAAACCCAACTTCTAGATTCTACGCAATTTCAAACATTTACACCAGTAAAAATTTGATTTTACTTAGAGTACATTTCCAGTCCATTGTCAGGCCGTAATATTTCCAGGGGTGCCGAATGACACTCCAACATCCCTGTTCCCGCGTAATAAAACTGTCTCAAAATAATTGAAGGCGGAATATGTATGATGCCACCGAGCGGCAGAAAACCGTACCCATAAAAACTCGCAAGTTTTTGGCAGAAGTCGGGAAAAATTTTCATCCATTCGGGTCAATAAAGCGCCCCCATTTTCAAACAACGCCTTTGTTAAATTAATAGTGCGCTTACGCAGGATTTTCGCACAGCCTCAACGATCGTCGCAACCGATACTGCCCAGCGATCAGACAAGTTGAACACTTGAATCCACCACAATCAGACTCGTGACCGTACGATTTCGAAGGCATGGAATCACTCCAAGCGGTCCACGCACCGTCAACAGGTGGTGGCGCTTGAGATGTGGGCCATCGAACACAGTGACCTTCTTGGCACCACTGAAACGAGCTTCACAACACGTCAACGTACCCACAGGTATAGAGAAACAGGATCAGCCCTTAGAACTGTTTGCCTCTTCTTATTTCGGTGCAGCTCTGTTTGGAAATTTGATAATATTCTGCATGGTAACTGAAACCGTGAGCTCATCCATCGGCGATCTTTTATAAATCTCCAGCGGCCCAGTAACCCGAGCAGGGAGGCACAATCTACCGCGCAAAATTTTGCTCCGTTATGGAATAGTTTTCGCGAAACCTTCGCATGACATTGGCAGTTAATAGGAAGCAATCAGTCTTAATCGATGGTAGAAAGAAATTTCGTCACTAGAAAACAAATAAAATACCACTTGAATTACAACTGCTACAACAAAAATTCTAAATTAGCATTGACGCACCTTATCTTTACCACACATGGTTCCTTCTAGAGCAGGATGCGCTGTTCGTATCAGACCTTCACCTGCGCCACACCACACCATACTGCAAACTTCCTAAAAGTTGTAAATTTGGAATCTGCAAATGTATCACTTTTAGACTACTACGGCATTTGCCTAAAAATGGTTACTAGTATAATTTGCCGCGATCCGACGTCTGGCTAACGTTGGGACCTTAAAAATCAAATTTTTCACAAAATTCAAATTAGGGCACGGAACGATTAGCTGAGGTCATGAAAAGCTGAAATATGTAAAAAATCTTTTAAATTCCGATAATTTTTGTGCAAACAACGCCTTCGAAATAACCGAAAAGACCCGCGGTTTGGCTTCATGTTATGCCATAAATTGTAATAAAGCTTATAAAACATTCCGAGTTATTTGTCGGGAACTGGCCTGAGTAAAATTTCTTTGCAGTTTGCGCTTCGTAATTTTAAGGCTGAATTCGCTTCTTCTTAATAACCATAGGATTTTCGTTCATTATTAATAAAACTTCTTAGTTCGAGCAGTTGGAATATTGCATCGCGTATTTTTGCGAAGCACAAATGTTTCCGAACAACGCAGGTTTCTAAATTTGTTGACTTGTGACGGACCCGAAGACAAAGTGAACCCATGACCCAAATAAATCTTTCCGATCCTACCACTGCATTTAAAATACACCAGCCAATCCTTAAAAACAAACTAAAAGATATGAAACACAAAATATTTAGACCAGTCGTAGTGGGACTACATTTATTAAGCGAAGCTCGAACACACGTAAGCAATTAAGGTAATATGCAAATTATCTATTAGCGAACAATTCGATAATCGCCTTTAAAGGTTTGTAGACAATTTATTCAGATTCCTCGCACCCGAAAACCTTTTAGTGCTGAAATTATATTGCTTTTAACCTTAATAATTATTGAAATAATTTAAAAAGTCCTAATTTAGGCTTGTAAACTATGATAATATGCAAATTATCTATTAGCTAACTACTCAATTATTGGTTTTAGACGTTTGTAAACAATTTATTCAATTTTTTCGCACCTAAAAACCCTTTAGTGCTGAAATTATATTGCTCTTAACTTTAATAATTAGTGAAATATTGTAAAAAGTCCTAATTTAGGCTTATAAACTATGCTAATGTGCAAATTATCTATTAGCTAACTGCTCAATTATCCGTTTTGGAGATTTGCAAACAGTCTACGCAGATTCCTCGCAACCAAAAACCCTTTAATGCCAAAATTAGATGGCTTCTAACTGTAATAATTAGTGAAATATTGTGGAAAGTCCTAATTTAGGCTTAATTAATTATGCAAATTAGCCTGTAGACGGACAGACGGACAGACGGACGGACATCCACCTTTCGACCCCCAAGTACAAAACATAAAACGCTTCGCGAAACTCCGAGCTTCGCTCAATCAATAATGTCGTTTTTAAGCAATTTTTGCTTGTCTACTAAAGTAGATTGTGATGCCTGTACACTGCAGTAAATTTCACGTCCCAACATTTTGTTAAGAAGGCTCTAAAATAGGATCGCTAATCAAGTCGGCAGACAATAGCTTCTAGCGAGGGAATAAGTTTTTAAGGAGGTAAGAATAGCATACGACATCTTACTATGATTGCACCAGACGCCACACGAAAAACTTACGGTGACGGACGGTGACGGACGGCTCCGGACATCATCAACAGTATAGCGTCAGCCTAAGTGTAAAAGGGGGGGGGGGGTTAAAATACTATACGACTACTTGGAATAAAACCTTGTACTGGTTGAGGCCATTAAATCTGTCCAACTGAATAGAAAGATATGCAGTTAAGTTTTTATGCCGCAAATGCATTGAGAAAATAACATATTTACGAATATAGCATGTTTGCCTACTTCAAGGTTATCTGGCTCCTTCAATTCATGTTCCCAACATTCGCCATGAAATATCCGACATTGCTGATCCAGACTGTACAGTTCACCAGGCTGCCTGCCAGACTGAGAATGATCCAACAATCGAGAACTCCGTCTTCGTGGGTCGTCTTGAAGACAGTTATCAGGGTAATGTAGCGTGCTGAAGACGGGTATAGAAGCTATAGCACAAGCAACAGATTAGAAGAAGTATACTCTTCTTTAGAATTAAAGTTGACGTTTCACAATTTGTGACAAGTGACAAGATGAACGTTTGACAGATGGATATTTTTTGACCGGCCGAATTTTTTTATTACGAATCTTCATTACACTGGGAAATTTTTCACTAATTGCAATATTTGCTATTACGAATTTCTCTAAATTTAACAGCTTTACGGTGTTTGTTTTACAAAGCACGGGTACTTTATACAGTGCACCGTAGGATTTGACCCGCGTGTAAACGCGGTTTTGGTACAGAATTTCAGTTATGGGTATACCCGCTGGTAAACATTTGTATCACGCGGGTAGACAATTGAGAAGTTTTCACTCGTGCTAAACGTTTAAGAGCTAAGGTGCAAAACAAGTGTACTGTAACTGAACGCTTTGAAACCATTAATTGCACACCAAAAACGTATAACCCATTAATCTTTTGAATCTTTTTAACTGAAATAATAAACAACATTTTGTTCCTATAAACACGAGGTTACCCAAGCTGGCTGACGAATATGTTGTATTCTTTGTTGCTGCATCTGGACCAACTGGTCTTTCCTGCGCCAACGGACGGCGACATAATATTGTCATGTCGATTACATCCATTATCTCCGTCATGGACCATTCCCAAACTATAAAACGATTAAACTTTATCATCAAAACAAGGGTTTCATATAGCTTAATCAGAGTTGGTATATAATTAGCCATACCGCGAAAAAGCGTCAACATTAGGGGCAAAAAAATTTCTGGCCCATGTATAGAACTGGGTCGGATCGTTTTCCGGAGCGGCTATAATAGAGTCAGTTTAAGCTTTAGACTAATTTGTTGGTTAGGCTTACGCTTAGGCTTAGGCTTAGGAATAGGCTCATCCATGCGCTTAGGCTTATGCTTAGGCTTAGGCTTATGAATATGCTTATGCTACTTTTCGAGCCGCGTTCTATACATGGGCCAAATTTCTGGTGACGTCAACGAAAATTTTTGATAACATAATTGTTTTGTTTTTAGAAAATTAGGCTAAACTCAACGATAACGTTCGCAGAGCGGGTAGTGCCAAGTTTCATCGTGGTTTCAACTATGAAAATACACCAAATGTTGTAAAAAGTTTACAAATCAGGTAATCAGGCTGTTAATTGCGTTGATCATCGTTTAAAACCTGCTGCGGTAAACAAATTTTTCGCATCTAAGCAAGCATTAAATACTTGCGGTACTGTGTAAGTATTGAAAATCTTAGTCTTCCGCTCAACTACATAACTAACTATACTATTACAAACACGTTTGGCCCAGCAAGCAGTTGAACCTTTATGTTTTGCTGGTATCACAACAGTTCATCGTCAGACAACTTGTAATCCAAAGTTTGATCGACTAGACAATTCATCGCCCATCATTATACTTAGGCTTAGACTTAGGCTTAGGATTACGCTTAAGAATATGTATTAATGATATATTTATAGGCTTTACGACACTGTTGGGCGACAAGTTGTCGGGTGAAGCGTAATCATTTTCAAAAGCTTAAATATAAAATGCTTGCCATAACCAAGAGTGGATGATGCATACTTCAACAAGAGTATGCAACTGGGTACATTCTGTGTAGAAAACAATGAACCCGTCAAGCGTTGCGTTTTTGCCCTACCCCCCTTATTTAGAGGAGGGGTACAACCGGTGCGAACCATTATACTTTATTTATGTCGCATAAAACATATCTCCATATAGGTAATTTAGGGTATTCATGTGATGGCGAATCCCCTCGAAACAAGGGGGGTTTTCCAAAAACGCAACGAACGGCAGTACATTTTGTACCATGCGGAGCCCCAAGAATTGCATACTCTTCTATTATGCACTCTTGCTATAACTAACCTGTGCCCCATTTCGTGGGTGATCACAAAAACGGCCCCAAAGTCAAGCCCTTCATTAATTGTACAACTGCGAGAGCCGCTGCACATGCCTTTGACCGGAGCGTAACCTGAAATATTTCTATTGTTTAATAATACTTGAAAACTTGCGTTCTAGCAATGTTTTGCGAAACTATTAAGTACATTCCTTAAAGCGTGCATTGTAAAAATGAAATCACGAGTGTATGCAACGGAAGCGACGAAGGATGTCAGGATAAAGCTTCCCAATCCCGAACGACACTCCTGGCTACGCTCCTGTATGTATTAGTTTATATTGAAGTTACATACATTATATTTAGATGTATCTTATACTTAAAGAACATTTTAATTTTTTTATTCTTGCTCGCGAAAAACAATAAATGAAAAATACTGCTTTGTTCTGGCCAACGATCCTGGTGTTTGTCTTGACCCGATCTGATACCCGATAATTGCATTATAACAACTGAACACAAATGGTCAAACGTTCAAAATATCAATCCATATCTACTGGTACATCAAGTGTTCAAGCTTGGAAAACAACCTTTGTGTCTTGCCACACAAGGATGGTATGTTTCGTAAAAATTCGTAACGGAACGTAGAATGGATGAAGATTTCCATAATAAACCTTTTTTATGAATTCCACTCCAGTCACTGGAGTTCGAATCCTAGCATAAATCTAGGTCTCAGGGGAAATAGAAAATATTCATGTGAGAAAGGGTTAAAATCAAATAGTTTCTGTCATCAAATTCACTAACCGGCGACAGACTTTAGTTTCCCTCTGTAAAGGTCGTAGCTGAAAACAAAATAATGCGCAGTTAGGTTCTGCAGCCCGATAAATGCCATATAAAGTTAAAAATAAAGTGACGGCGACGCTATTTGTTTTAAAAGTTTAGTGTCATGCGACGCCGTCCGTCGGCTTCCATCACCTAGCATACCACACGAAGACGGAAAGCGACGGACGGCTAAAGCATGCACTGCAAATAATTGTGAGTCAAATTGACTCTCTCCGAAATAGGCTCTACGGGACTACACAAATTGAGTCAAATTAGACTCCGCCAGAGTCAAATTCGACTCACTTAGTCGCACGTTTGACTCTGGCGGAGTCGAATTTGACTCAGTTTGTGTAGTCCCGTACAGCCTATTTCAGAGGGAGTAAATTTGACTCACCATTTTTGCCGTGTGGAGCCGCAGGACAAGTCGAGCGTCACACTACGTTGTTGTCGTGTCAATTATAAATAAGTAACATAGAAAATTATGGGCCCGCATGTAAATCTTGCGAATCAATAATCTACTCTTAGGGGCCTAGAATAGATTTCATTTCAGGAGGAGACAACCACGTTGAAATGATTTTGCAAGCAGACGTAGCGGGTGGGAAAATTTTTTGGCTCATGTATAGAACAGGGCCGGAATAGTAGTACAAGCGTATTCCTAAGCCTAAGCAAAAACGTTAGTCGAAAGCATAAGCTGACTCTATTACAGCCCCGCAGGTAAATGTTCCGGTCCTGTTCGGTTCATAAGCCGAATTGTTTTGACCATTGCAGGTTATTTTATAGTGTGTAAAACTGTCTTTTTTTGTCTTGTAAAAAATTTCATTTAATACATATCCCCCGGTTCCGCCTTGTATACAGCCCTGCATGCCCGTCTATCATTATTTTCGACGCAAGCTTTTGAGCTGGCTACAGGCCTGCCAAACAGCTAATACGAAAGCCAATGTAATCAGTGCCGCTTACCCTGAAAACAATATTCCGTGATCCCAATGGTGATGATTGTTGTCAGATTTTGGATTTATTCGATGTTGGTAGTCACAAAAATTTTCAAGTAAAAGATCAACGTTTCCTCGCGAGTGTGTTATTTTGCTAATTTCTATCTAAATATACAAAACTGCTCGATATTGAAATCATTATTTTTCCAGCAACTTGCGTGTTTATAGACGATATCTCGAATTGTCATAATAACAATGCATATAATCTCTATTCCTTTAATACGGATCCGTAGTCAAAAGGAGGCCAGGGGCGGTTAGCTCCCTCTGGAAGAATTTTACCACCCCCCCCCCCGGGAAAATTTCGAACCTAATTGCTGCGCACGTTAAAAATGGCTTGTCTACAGAAAAGCTAAGATACATAATTTACTATTTATCATCATAAAAAATTGTCATGAAACTGTACAGACTTAAAGTGTTTTAGTTTTGACTTTTGGGTCTTTTGAAAATCAAACGTACCGGCGGATGTTTCAGTACTTCGTAACGTGTGATAACAATATTAACCGGTGGTTTAAGAGACGTATGCGTGAACAATAAGTGTATCTAAAACAAAAACACGTTGCAGTGTGCTAATATGTGCTGTACCAGTAGCGGATTTACGGGGGTTAAGGATACTCAAGGCCCCCCTTGCCGAGATATCAGCTTTTTGCTAAAAAAAATCGTAAATTTCACAGTTTTAAAATGCTATCATTTCGTCAAGCTTCTTGCTCACTTCGCTAGTGAAATTTTTCACACTGTTCTTCAACAGACTAACAATTTTGTAAATATTTATTCTCAAAATACAACTGTTCTACTCCAAACAAAGGGCGCGGTGGAACTGGTGGGGCAGAGGCGAAATTGCCCGTGTTTCAATTATTAAGATAATTTTGTTCTCGTTCCACATTTTTGAATAAACATAACTATATTTTTGATCGGTGGTCAAGTAAATTTTCCTTCAAAAATCCATTGATCAGTGCTTTTTTTCTGCTAGATTTAAAACTTGGGTTTATAAAACATGCACGTCCCAGAATCAGCGGGCACATCATGATATTTTGAACAGATGTCAGGATGAAAAAGTGTGAAAAGTATGAACTCTTTTGCTACTGAAATAGTTGAGACAATGTGACATAAATGACAGTTGGTACAGATCGGATGATGCAAAAACATTTTGGCCACAGCATAGACAGATAAAACAATAAAGTCACGTAATACGGACGTGTTTTATACGCCTACAGTTTTCTTTAGAGAATTGAATTAAATGTAATATTAAACCTGTGGCCGTTTCGCGTTTTGAATCTGCTAAAAATGCTTCAGATCGCGTTTAAATACCGCGTTTTTGCATCCTTGTTACAGTATATATTTTCAATCTGTAGAGCAGAGAAACAAACGCACAGATTACTGATGGAAAAATGCAGATGAAAGTACTTTTCATTTCACAAAAAATCCTGCCAAATATGGGCTTACGTTATTGATGGTGGCAAGTATAAAATTGAGCAATTCTCTGTCAGCGTCGTCTTCACCGTAGATGTCTTTGAAATGTTGCCACATTGCGTCGTCGACAAAAACGCCTAATTCCACAACAACTGGTCCTGAAGAACAACAATTTTGTACAGAAAAATGCGTTAAAATACCTAACCCAAAGGTACAAAAAACAGAGGAAAGTGTCTACAAACACTGTTGTTTTGATCAATATATGTCAGTATATAAGCCGTTACCCAAGCCAACCCTTCAGCGCCGGAGCAGCCACTCCCCCATTCTCCCACTTGGAGCCCCACTCCTTAAGAAGGATCCACAACTAAACCGGTTGAAACAGAAACCGCCGAAATTTTAAAACACGTCTGGCTTCTGGCTGCTTCGCTCGTGAGTTTGAGTGGCCCACCCTGGAGTTTTGGGGGGAGATCCCACCACTGTCTGTTCCGGTACTGCGACCCATAGGCAGTTGAGCCTGAGCCTAGCCAAAAGCCTTAGTCGTAAGTGTGGGTGGAAGATTACAAAAGCCTATAAAGCATAATATTGCAAACGGTTAACAGCAAAAACAGGCAAACCGCAATGTATGTGTACAACTATGTTTTGCTACAATCCACCACGATAGCACTTACTCAAAACAAAATACAGCTGTATGAAAGATAAGTAAGATAGACAAAGTTTGCGCTAACATTTCTTTGAGAAATTAATAATAATATGAAACTTAAAATCTGTTCTCCAACTAAGTACCTCGAACCACTGGAAGCCTTTGAAAATTGGACTTCGACCGCGATTTGCCCCATCGGGTCCAGTTGCTTCTCAGTCCATCGGTTTCAAGCGGAATCGGATCATCATTTTGTTGTAAATGTCTGTACGGATCGTCACGAATGTCTAAAGTTGCACAATGTGTCTTTTAAGCTCAACCTTTACTTTGTATATCCATATTTTGCAACAAATACTGAACTAACACACGTTTATTTTTCCCACATGTAAACCAGCATAAATGAATTATTACCTTTAGGGTTACGCTATACTTTTGTTGATGTCCGGCACCGTCCGTCACCGATCCGGCGCCGTCCTGTGCAGTGCGTCAACAAAAGTATAGCGCAACCCCAAAGGTAATAATTCATTTATGCTTGTTTATATGTTGGAAAAATAAACGCGTGTGAGTTCAGTATTAGTTGCAAAATATAGAACTCACACACGTTTATTTTTCCAACACGTAAACAAGCATAAATGAATTATTACCTATAGGGTTGCGCTATACTTTTGTTGACGTCCGACGCCGTTCGTCACCGGCCCGGCGCCGTCCGTCGCAGCGCGTTACCAGTACGGTACCGTTCGTCACCTTCCGGCGCAATCCATCACCGTGCGTCACCGCCAGTCACCATACGGTGTCGTAACTGGTGACGCGCGGCGCCGTACGGGTGACGGATGGTGCCGGACAGCTACGGGCGGCGCCGCTCGACCAGTATAGCGTCACCCTTAGGGATATAACTTACAGTATTGCGTTAGGAAGCTTTGTTCGTTCGAAATGAAACACAGAAGATTAAATATATATTTATGTTTTAAAATTCATGACAACACTTTATATTTAAAAACCTTACATTGTGAATTTAGCTTTTTGATTCAAAATATTTAAAATACAGGGACTCTGAAATAAATTTCTTGTTGCAGAGAAACGGTCACATATTAAATCAGTTGCGCACTCATAGATTTAATATTGAACCAGAATGGTGTTTTGTACGGTCTGTGGCTAAAAGACTCATAGTAACCTTTCAACTAGTTTTTCATAGGGAACCACATCTTACAGTGTAGAATTTGAAGAACCTTTAGCAATAACATTCCTGCTATCCCTTTAGATGAATTGCAGTCCTGGCTTGAACCAGTGTAAGGTTAGCACATGCTACCTCATAAGAGTGTTTCGCTTAGCTCCAATTTACTGAATGAATGTGTACACACAGCCGATGAAACTAGACCAAGACCTGGTCAATTCAATACCTCGAGACGATCTAAAAGCATCGAATTTGTTGTAGTACGAAAAGTACTCGGCAAAATTATTCATTGGAATGCTTGACATCGTACCAGGACATCTTCAAACGGCAAAGGGACCTCAGTAATGCGCCGTTCACGTTAATTTTTGAGCGACTGCCACCGATTTTTACGCGTGTTGGGGTTATCTTATGTACAAATTTTTAAAGGTACACTCGTTAGTCCCGCCCCACCCTGACACTAGTTTCCTCGATAGGGCCACAGTAACGTATGTCACTGATCATGTACACTAAGCTTGAACCAGTGCTTTAAGAACTTTACCATATAAGCACGTAGTTTCTTCGTCAGATTCAATTTTAAACGGTGTTGAAACTGTATGAAACTTTTTGCGTTGCCTCACGCTGCGTCGGTAAATCACATGTGGATGGCCAATCGTATTGCTTAGATCACTATCAGACGCCCAAGTATTGAGGTTTGTGTCGCTTGACCCGTTTTGATGATCGTTTAAAATTTTGACTGTACGTTTGGGTAATGGATGAATAACAATTACATCGCTCGAATTCGGCAAATTGACTAGAGCTCTCTGAAATGTAAAGTTGAAAAGGTTTAAAAGGCAATAAACGTCAGACCAATCCAAGCAGCGGCGGATCCAGAAATTGTTCACAAGGGAGCGGGATGGCTTTCACAAGCTCTAAGGGGTGAAATTGCAAGGCAGGGAGATACCTTATCATTATATCACAAAAAACTTTCTGATGAGTGAGTATACGCCCCCTCGCCACCCACCTCTGGATTCGTTACTGGACCTGAGACTGGTGGCCAAACCTATATTGAAAAATAAGTCAGCGGCACGAACTACTCCTGCAAAACATAACCAAATTCTAGACAGACTGAGTTGTATACTCAATTTAGGTACGTAGCGGTAGGTTTACGGAACAAATCTTTCGATTAGGTTCATAACACAGCTCTCATGTGAATGCACCCAGCACCATAGTAACCGGTATAAAAGGGGGACTTTGTATTTATTTTGCCATTCCGTTGATCACCCCAGTGAATGGAAAGCTGTATTAGAACTATACTTCTAAAGGTTAAGTATATATACGTCTACAAAATTTACTTTGCTCAACTTTATTGAGCTTATAAATTTGAACTCTATTCATTTACGGACTCTACCTGGTGATGTAATCTCCTATTGATTTTGAGAGACATCTTATTACACCCTGCTACTAGCATGCATATTATTTAAACCGCTCCCGCATTGCGCAAAGTTAATTAACAAAATTATCTTGTAACAAGTAAAAAGTACTGTATTGACTCGAATAAAAGGGAGTGACTGATATTTATTTAGTCTCTTCAAAGGGTGCCCCGTTGCTATTCGATTCCGTATTGTTTATTATTCAACCCAGATCCAGTTTTTTAGACCACAAACTTTAACTTTTGAAAGTCTTTTCCACGACTATGTGCATTACTTTTGGAACATATTTACATTTAGACATTATTTGGTTTAGGAAACGTTTCTGCAATTTAACTAGAGCATAGATGTTTATGGACTCTAATTAGTAATTATAAAACTCTTCATTTGTTTGAGTCTAATAATGAAAATGGACTCATATTGATTCAGACTTAAAAAGAGAATTTTTTGTTAACCCCAACATCTTGTTCTTGTCACTACAGTAATTTTCAATGTATCTATCAAAAACTCAATCACTTACAACTGTCGCACCGCAATTGCCAGTAAGCGACACCCATGCTCCTGGATGTGTCGTAGACTTTCCGTAGTAGAGACAGCTTTTCAGTTTCGTCCTGTCGTTATGTTGTCCAAAACTATCATTAATAATTAACCGAGATTGATTCGAGTTTCGTTCAACAGCGTGAAATCCAGGTGAAAACAGTCGCTCGTTAGCCACGGGTTCAAGGCTAAATCGAAACGTTTCAGCGTTGTGACCGAATTCAAATATTAATTGAGATTCATTGACTTGATGAGATTCAAATATACGAGATGTATCGGGTAAATTTGATCGCAGTTTAGAGTGATATTGATTATTTTCGTTGACAGCGGTTTGCCAGTGGAGTGGTTGATGCCGTACAATGGAGTAAGGAGATACTGAAAATAGCATCCGGGGAGCAGACAATATAAAATTCGATGAAAAACCGTCGCTGTATAGATCTTATGATTAATAAAAATGTCTGATGATCACATGCACCGTGGGTCTTTCTACAGATTATTATCCGGCCCTGTATAGCATGACACATGTGCTACTGTCGCGGGGTTGCAAATTTGCTAATAAGCCAAACCTGTACACTGAACTTGATTTCTAACCTTGTCATAATCGAAATCAATTTCCAAAATTCTGACTTTCTGCATGTCGCCTGAGAACCTTATTAACTCCATCTAATTTTTTGTCCCCTCTGAGAAAGGTGAGCTTTGTTTCTACTGGCTTGGTTGAGTAACTGTCATTTTCATAAACTACACAGCAGCGTTTATGTATGTTTGAAGCTATTAAGGACAAAAATGTTCGTTGTAGTTAGATAGGCCCACAATATATAATATTTCTTCAAACGCTCATATCATACATACTAGTTATTACAACAATTTGTCGCCCGACAACTCGACGACCGACAACTTGTCACCCACCAGTAGGTACTGGTGCGACATCTCGTTAACGAGACATTTTGTCGTCTACCATTATGCTTAGGTTTAGGCTTGGGTTCAGGTTTAGGCTTGGCTTCAGGCAGTCGTCGAGTGACAAGTTTGTCGGGGTGGACCAAATGTTGAGCATCGAAATGGTGGTAAACAAAACATCGGGCGCCGCGCTGTCATAGATTCATGTTATATACTGTTTATGCATCGTCCACCCACATTAATTACTGTTTGCCGTGTGAAAAATCCAAATTCCATTCTACAATACTATCTGATTTTTATTAAATTTTATGTCACTACTGGAATGCATTCAATTTCGAATTTCAATTCTGAAGAAGTTCTAAAAATAATGGATTTTTATTTTAGGGCGTAGTGGAATTGAATTTAAATTTTAAGTAATTTTGAACGATACACTAAAAGCGAAATTTTTGCTACATTAACTGTTGGAATCAAAATAAGAGTATAAGCACGAATTTTGTTATATGAAAGAAAAACGCCAAACATTAATTGTTGCAGTGGTGCGGTATTTATTTTAATTATTTTAGTTGCATTCCATAGAAGTTAATTAAACATTTGCCCCAGAATGTGAATTTTTGGGGATTTTCCATGCGACAAATAAAAATTATTGTGGATGATACATCACTACTTTGGATTATTTGCATGTTTGTTCACTGACCGTCTTGTTTTCTTTTGACACCGAATATATGATGTAGCTCTTTATTGGATAATTGGCGATGAAACGCTGACGTTACCTAAAATATATATAATTTCAATAAAAACAAAACATAACATGAGTAATAAATGAAACTGTGTTTAATGTTGGGCTTAGAACGCTTGCCTTATCGTTTCATGATGATTTAAACACTAAAGACAAACCGTCTCTTTGAAACAAAACTATTAAAACTTTGAGTAGTTTCACACATCACTGTTTCCGGTGATTACCCTTCAAACAAGCGGTAGCACTATTAATTTCGCGAATTCTGGAAATGTTTATTAAAATAAACCTTTTCAGAAATGTTTCGGTTTCCATCTAAGTCACTGCTGAATATTTTGCCAGTTATTCAAATTTTGCCCTGTTGTGTATTAATTGTGTTCTAAGCATTGTATCAAATAGCTTAATTGGAAAGGGTGCTGTAAAGAACTTACAAAAGTAATTGAAACGTTTAATAGCACCTTTAGTGAATATTGAATCGGTTAACGTAATGTGTGACTGTTCGTGGTCAGTGTCCGGGATACCACCCTCTAATATTATTAATTTGTATTCAAAAACAAATTTTTCAGAATGTATATAGTGAACGCCTGCTATCTTGAGATTGCAATTAAAAAGTTACAACGATGAAACACTTGTTAAACTTGATACAGAGCTCTAGATTTACTGCCGTATAACTATTTATTGTTGAATTCAAAAATAAAATTGAAACTTACCCTAAAATGAGCAGTTACTGTTAAAAAAATCGCCAGAAACATAGTCATGCGATTCCGTCTGAATTAATAACTGCAAACGTTGGCTTGAAATCCACGGCAAAAGTCATACAATTAAACATTGTTATAATGGACATATATATTAAATTAATTGCAAACTGAATTCCTGGTTTAAACCCCAGTCTGAAATATTAAACATTAGATTTCCGCTTGCCCGACGAGCACTTGTAGCTGCAAGTTTCTGGCAAACTTTGGATAAGCGTCAATATTTATTTTGTAGTAATTGCGGTTTCAAATTTTTTTATTAATGCAATATACTTGTTAAATTAATACATGCGACCATCTTTGGTGTTTCATCTAGCAAGTTTCATTGAAATTACTCCTTCTAAAAGTGTAGCTTCCAGCACGCTTTGGCAGATTCTTTCTATTCGGATTTAAGCACCAGCACAGTGCGTGCTATTCGTTCGCTTTGCGCACAAGAGCTCGTATTTGCAAATGTGTGTAGCGCCTATCACCAGCGATGATAAGTTATCGAACTCACGAATTCCAGCAGTCGTGGATCTCAAAATTTGTACACAAGTAAGACACACCAGATCATAATAACCTTCTGATTTTCCAAGATTATTAAGTGACCTGAAAGTTACAAGACCTATCACCAACAAGTAATAAGTGCTACACAGATTTGAGAACACGGGTTTAGATCTCCATGACAATTTTTTGTTTTAAATTTAGTTTGCCTTGGATTCGCAACAGTTAAAGTACAAAAGAGAGGAAAATACAATTTTGCTCAAGATTACGCAAAAAGTTTCTAATTCCCGAATGTAAATTTGGAAGTTCTGAATGAACAACACTTTTTGCACCAAAGAAAATTTGTTTCAAAATCAACAAAATTTATGAAACTCACTCGTTGATTGTTTGAGGAAATCTGACCCGTGCTCCACCCTACTGAAATCTATAAACATGCATTAATATATTGTTTAAGCAGTATATACGCCTTTTTAGATTTTTAACTATAAAAAACCTAAAATATATGTTTCTCAAAGTTGAAATATTTTATAATTAAAACAATTTGAAAATACTTCTGTAATATAATTTTTTCAATAGTCAATGTATAAAAACTTGTAGAATTTGTTACATAATTGTGAGAAAGTGTAAAAAAACGTACATAAAATACGTTTACAATATTTCGTGAAAACACACTGAAATGCTAAGATTACATAATGAAAATAATTTTGAATAAAAAAAGTAATTAAATTTACTCACAAAAAAGCTTTTACGAACCATATTCACGTTCAGTCTATTGTTATCAAAGTGCGAGAAAAGAATACTTTTATTATTATTATACAATTATTTTTCATGCGATGCAGCCAAAATATTCATCGTTTGCTGCATGTTCTTGAGTATCTGAACAAAGTCAAGCAATTATGAAATATTTACGCTTATGAAATAATAACGCTAAGCTGTAGTTTACATCATAAGTTGGTTAAGTTATTTTAGCTATTTTTTGAGTGTATAATTTGCTAAAAGGTCATCGGTGCCGCAGCGGCCAAACTATCGCGTTGGAGAATGCAAGATTTATGAGCAAACCGTATAACAGTGTGACATTATCTATTAAGCAAAATTTTGTTACTCTATACATAAAAGCTGAAACCAAGAGCAATGCTTGGTCCACCTGAAAACCTTTTGCTGCATGACAATATTGTATCAATATATATCGCTGTACTGCGTGCATTTACAGGAAACAGTGAACCAACTGGGTATTGACTTTTGCAAAAAGGTTAAAAAAACCACGAAAGGCTCTATATCATAGCTGTAAGTTTTAAATACTCGAAAACAATCCTTTTTAATTACGTATCAATCTTTATAAAATACTCACAACAATAATGTATGTGATTCAAGTGTTAGTCTCAATAATAGTTAAGGTATTAAAGTTTTCACTGAAACGGAGATAAAGTACATTTTTGAGTAGTCATGTGTATATTATATGTTTGTGAGCAGTGGCGGATTCAGAAATTTTTGACGGTGAGGCTCACAATATATATGTTGTGCAGGAAACCCTGTGAGCAAAGTAAACCAAATCAGTACCGCATTATTAGTAGTGGTACAAAAGTAAAAATTTGCGAGTTACAGACATTACCAATTTCCACAAAAAAATTTCTCATTGCGAGCTTACATCCCGCCGCCACTGTCTCGAGAGTAGCCCCTGTTTCTGTTTTCTACTGTGTGATCAAGAAGAATTTTTTATAGTTTTCTCTTTGACTAAAATTTCAATGACAACTCTATACAACGTGAAAAATAGAAGTTCCTTAAATTCTCATAACAAATAAAATACTACTTTGAATATTTGCAACGAACAACCAAAGAAAACGAATTGACAACTGATACGGTTATACAGGGGAAATATCAGTGCAACGGCTGTTATCCCTCAAACAGAGAAAACTGAATGCGACATATTCGCAGAATATTGGTTCAACTGGTTAGGACCCTTAATTTTTTGGGGTTTTCAACAAAATATTTAATACGTTTTTCTGGCGTTCGGCAAACTACCCACTATGGTTATTGAAACTTTCGAGAACCAAGATGTCTGGATAGCGTTCATTTTACAAACAAAAAGGTGCAGACTGGTCAAATATGCAGAACATTGAAAATGGAAATATAAATAAATGATTGATGTTTTTTGAGGTAAAAATTGTAATTTGTTTTGTATCATTTCTACAAGGAACTTCATATTTATATACACTTTTTAATGCCAAATTGATATAAAAATGCGTTCATTTGTCATAGTTATTTTTTACTGTCCGTCGGTCTTGGTATAGTTTTTTTACGCTTCAAGACACGTATACGCGGTTATAAAAAATTCCGCAGGCAAAAAAGTTAAATACTGTAATGGCAAAAAAAATATTTCGGGTAAAAGGATGTTAGAAACTTGATGTAAACGTCTTAATTGCGAAACAACTCAAATATGGATTACTTTATCTTACGGCCAATATTCCGCAGTGTAATTATTAAACATGGTAGCCAGCAGGAATAGGCGAAGGGTGGTGTCACACTGTTACTATGTTATACATTTTGCTCAAAAGTCATACGTGCGAGCCTCAACCCATCTTTCTTGCAGCGTCTATGTAAATACGGAACTAACCGAGACTAAAGTTCACTATGTGCATTGCAGAATTGTAAGTGTGAGAGTTTATCCATTTCACAATATTTACATGGAGTACCGCATTAACTGTTTTTTATGTCACACGTCAAGTTCTTACAGTCGAGCGGGTTGTGCGTGCGATGCACCGAGCGACAAGGCATGAAAGGCAAGAGTCAAATTAAAGCAAAATATCAAATGCAATTTTGACATTTTTCAATGCAAATTTGAAGTTTGCTCGGAGCAAAAATGGCTCGTCCCTCAAGGGTGTGGGGCTTTAATCTGTGGCACAAACGGGGAATTCTCGACCGGGGGCGGTGGCAGTACCGGATATAGAAATTTACAACTGGATTTACTGGCGGAAGCATTTAAGGAATCATCTCAAGATATAATGAAAGAAACCTCACGAGCGAAAAACCATTCACATTTGGGGAAATTCGCAATACTAAAGTTTGGTTTCTAACTGGTCCGTTTGGTTTGCAGTCAATAAAACTGGTTCACAGTTTTCTCGAGAAATGACAGCACGAAGCTGCCAATCGTGTTTTTTGCACTAAATGTATTATTCAGTCTGAACACACACAAAACCAACCACATTTTTTCACACAATCTTAGCAGTATACAGTTTTGTAAGAATCCGATGAAGTGGACCTGTTGCATTCCTGAATCTACCTAGATTCACACCTTGATAATAGTGCAGTTCACATATAAATGGTCTCTCATCAATCAGATTTGGTAAAGCCTACAAACGCCTACTTGAATTAAAACAAAAGTTTTTGTTGAATCGTGTAGCTGTATTACGGCTAGGCAACCAATTAAGCAAACATCTTAAGGACAGGGTTCCGTATTAGGCTGGTAAGTTACAGGGCTTCACATTAGGAAACTAAGTTACAGGGCTCTGTATTAGGCAACTAAGTTACAGGGCTCCGTATTAGGCAACTAAGTTACAGCGCTCTGTATTAGGAACTACGTTACAGGGCTCTGTATTAGGCTACTAAGTTACAGGGCTCTGTATTAGGCTACTAACTTACAGGGCTCCGTATTAGGCAACTAAGTTACAGGGCTCTGTATTAGGCTACTAAGTTACAGGGCTCTGTATTAGGCTACTAACTTACAGGGCTCCGTATTAGGCAACTAAGTTACAGGGCTCTGTATTAGGCTACTAAGTTACAGGGCTCTGTATTAGGCTACTAGCTTACAGGGCTCCGTATTAGGCAACTAAGTTACAGGGCTCTGTATTAGGCTACTAAGTTACAGGGCTCCGTATTAGGCAACTAAGTTACAGGGCTCTGTATTAGGCTACTAAGTTACAGGGCTCTGTATTAGGCTACTAACTTACAGGGCTCCGTATTAGGCAACTAAGTTACAGGGCTCTGTATTAGGCTACTAAGTTACAGGGCTCTGTATTAGGCTACTAACTTACAGGGCTCCGTATTAGGCAACTAAGTTACAGGGCTCTGTATTAGGCTACTAACTTACAGGGCTCCGTATTAGGCAACTAAGTTACAGGGCTCTGTATTAGGCTACTAACTTACAGGGTTCTGTATTAGGCTACTAAGTTACAGGGCTCTGTATTAGGCTACTAACTTACAGGGCTCCGTATTAGGCAACTAAGTTACAGGGCTCTGTATTAGGCTACTAAGTTACAGGGCTCTGTATTAGGCTACTAACTTACAGGGCTCCGTATTAGGCAACTAAGTTACAGGGCTCTGTATTAGGAAACTAAGTTACAGGGCTCTGTATTAGGCTACTAAGTTACAGGGCTCTGTATTAGGCTACTAACTTACAGGGCTCCGTATTAGGCAACTAAGTTATAGGGCTCTGTATTAGGCTACTAAGTTACAGGGCTCCATAAGGGCTCCGTATTAAGCAATGAAGTGATATGACAAAAATATTTCAATTTGAAAGCTTGCAGATGAAGCCAGATAATATATTAATGTAACACCGAAGTTGTCACTAGTTTTGACGTTTTTTAGAAAAAATTATAAAATAGGCGAAAATTAAATCATAACACGCCATATTGTCTTTACAATCTGAATACTCCTGAATTGGGTTGGAAAAGCACCAATTAAAATTGGGGATTCTTTCCCCCGTGCCTCCACGTAAGGATACCTATGAGGCATCATATTTTTTTAATATCCGGATATCCGGAATACATAGTGGATATTAAACCACATATACGGAAATGTGTAAAACGTGCTTACGGAAATGTGTAAAACGTGCTACAACAAATGCAACAAATTGCCGTAGACTACGCATTCCTTTGAATTCTTCGGAGAACACTTATTTATAACCATGTACGCAAAAATTGTATTTATTAGAAACCGTATCACACCCTTTCACCTTTTTACACTGACTGTATTAAAATTATAGTACTTTTCTGAGGTTTTGAATATGCAAAATAGCCACTGTTTTGCAATAACCAGAAATACCTCAATCCTGTTTTCCTTCTTCAGAACATTCCCCCTCAAAACGTGACTCCACACCCATAAATCTTAGCAATTACGCCTTGGCATAAAGTTAACTCCCGTTGCATTATTTTTGCTGACTGTCCCAACCACGTTTATAGGGACGGTTTCTGTGCCCTTCATTAAATACCCGAAAGTCTTCGTTTGTGCTTGAACATGACACCACAACACTTCGCACTGTTGTACAACTGCCAACCGCTCCAGAAGTTTCCCGCACTGGTTCACTTGGATTTGACTCTGTCGGCTGGAATACCGATTTCATAACACTATGTGGTTCAGGCGACAGCGAATACGAGATAAATTTCAAATCGGGCAGATAGCGACACCATGTTTCCCAAAGAATACGTAATCCGTTGTGGTTCAAATGAATTTCTTTTTCGCGCGCCATAACACCCCGTTTTTGCCGTACTTGAAAAAAGTCCAGATTTATGCGACCATTAGGCAATAAAAAAGGGTTTGAAATGTCCCTCCAACTGATGCATACAACTGGAGTGCCTTGTAGCTGTTGCTCCACAAAAGAACACTGAGCGGCATTATGCGGATTACTCGGGTGATCAAATGAGCAGCAGAACACCACTGTCGGTTTATCGCGCGCTAACGCTTCCGTCATTAGCGCCTGACGCAACAAACGCCATTCATGACTTCGCTGTGCAGCTGAATATGTCAACTTAATAGCGCAGTTGGTACCACAATACACTAGGATCCATTTGTAGTCTGATAGTTGGAAGCGACCAGAATTTATTACACGCAACATATCCCCGTATTTTCCACCACTTACTGGAACGACATCCCCAGATGTAATGCTTTTGAAAAAACGCGGTTGGCTGTCCCCAATAATAAGTACGGATTTTTTAACAACAGGATGGAAAAATTTAAAATTTGTCATGATATCTTGAAACATGGGGTTTTCTACCTCATTGCTTTTTGCTAGACTTTGCGCGAGCTGTTTCAGATTTATACCATGGACATCAAATCCTGGCACCGGAGTTTTCCATTCGCCAAATTTGAGTCCAGATGTAAATACGAGGTCGTGTTTTGCTGTATAAACACGAAATTCAACACTTTGCAGATCTTCAATCTGCTGTAAAACAGATTCAAAAACTTCACAAAACGGATTTCCCGGTATTTGCAATTGATGCGCCATAATTGACTTGTAAATATCCCCGCTGCGACATAAAAAATTGACATTTGGCTCGGGAACAACTTTTTGCACGTACTGGGCGATTCTCTCTGGATTCCATGGCATTACCTCATCAACCAATAGCTGTTGGGCTTCTTTCGGTTTATCGTGATGTAAAAGCAAGATATAGAAATACGCTTGACGCAAAGATTTGATACCTCGGACGTTGCCCAATGCCAGACCTTCAGCGAAGCAATGATTAAGCGAAAGCGGGTGATTTGGCACCACTTCGATTGCACTCATTTTCACTAAAATGTAAATATAGATGCATAGCAGCACAATTCTGCAGGTGCATCTCACTTTAAACCTTAGTGCCACATAACAAACGATATTTAAACTAAGATTTTTGTACTAATTGTGATTGCATGGCAGCACACCTGCAGATGCATCACATTCACCATATTAATCGCAACCCCAAAGTTTATACTTAAATCTAAACTCAGCAAACATGCGCATCAATGTTAGCAATATTATTTTGCACACACAAAGTAATTAAATATACCAGGTATAGCAGCACTATTCTGCAAGTACCTATTGAACAAATTGAAGTATTGCTACTAATTGCTTACTTGGCGATTAATGCGCTCTCTGGCTACTACTGCAGCCGTTCGAGTTTGGCGAACACGATTAGGGGGACTAGGAAGAAGCTCGGGACTAGAAAGAAGCTCCTCTCTAGCCTCGTTCGCCATTCCGCTACACCGTTTGTCACCTATTCCGTTTGATACGCTAACCTCGATTGGATACAATAGCCTCACCGGTCGCACAGTAGTATTCCCATTTGGCAATCTTACTTCGACTGAACGAACCTTTGAGTCGCTGGAAACTCTTAATTTGGATACACGACCGATTTTCCAAGACCCTCGCGGCATATTATCTCCGATTAGAACGATATCACCTATCTTTGCCGACATGTCGCCTTCTCCTCTGATTTTAAGCGCTCGTTGATTCCAATAGTCACGCAACGATAACAAGTAACATTTCAACCAGGTGTTCCAAACCTGTGCTAACAGGCACTGACCTGCTTTCCAATGAGCTATAAGAGTATTGGCGCTAGCCGACTCTACCGGATACTCAGTAGACTGCTGTCCACATGGAAACATATCGGTAGAGCGAAACAGAAAGTGCAAGGGCGTCAGCAGTTTATCGCCCGGATCGTCTTCTTGGTACAACAAAGGGCGGCCATTTATCATAAAGGAGATTTCGTATGCCAACGTTTGCAGTTCTGCTAATGTTACAGTTCACGTGCCTAAACTCTTCCTTAAAGCATCTTTGACAGAAGCGACCAATCTTTCGTAGAAGCCTCCCATCCAAGGTGCCTTCTCAACAATGAACTTCCATGAAACGCCCTTCATACTGGAATAATCTTGAATGTCGGGTTCCTGCAGCATGTCATCAAGAATCCGTCGGAGGGTACGTTCGGCTGCCTTAAATTGCTTAGCGTTATCACATATAATCATATCGGGTTTCCCTTGCAGCGACATAAATTTTCGCAGAGCCAGCAAAAAATCAGCAGCAGATAAGCTCTCTACAACCTCTAAATGGACGGCTCGCACAATCGCACACGTAAATAATGCGATCCAAACTTTCTTTGTCTCCCGTTGGTCTGAAACAGGTTTTACGAAAAGCGGCCCCAAGTAGTCCATACCAACGTACGAAAACGGTCGCTTAATATTTGCTCGAAAATCCGGAAGCGGTGGGGCTTCGGGAACCCTGTACGAATTGGCGACGTGACGTCGGCATGTAACACACCTCGATATCACACGTTTTACGGCAGACCTCCCACAAATTATCCAGTATGTGGCCCTTAACTCGGCTAAAGTCCTCTTTATGCCTGCATGAAGCACTATAGAATGAGCTTGTTGAATAACTAAATCAGTGAATTCGCCACGGTACGGTAGCAATATTGGTTCTTTAGCAGCATAGTTCAGATTATCGGCCTGCTGATATCGGCCTCGACATCTAAGAACACCATCACTATCCTTAAAAACTCCAAGTTGGCGTTGTATTTGTTTCCATTCCGTAGGTGGCTTAAATCCCAGAAGCGGGCCGAAAAATTGTCTCTGAATTCGTTGAATCCAAAACAACCGCGCTTGATTTATCTCAATTGCTGAAAGTGGTCCCCGGTTAATTAACTCTTTCCGACATCGTTTTATGAATCGGAGTAGAAAACATGTCGTTCTATAAAGCTTTCCCGTACTCGCGTATCTACAAAGATCAAACATTTCGTCAGACCGAGGTTGATGCTTATGAATCGATACCCTCATTGTCATTTCAATGGAAGAATGTTGGCTGATTGGCGTATCGCAAATTGATACAACTGACGACCTAAGCCGATCATTGTACAACGAATTCGATTTCATCCAAACCGGGCCTTGCCACCAAAGTTCGCAATCGCGCAGTTTGTCAAAAGAAATTCCCCTTGTTGGAATATCTGCTGGATTTTCAGAAGTAGGTACATAGTGATACTTTAGACTTGCGTCTCTGATCTCCTGTAGTCGATTTTGAACAAATCTTGGCTGCACTTTTTCACTAGCAATTAAACTGAGAACACATTTAGAATCGGTCCAAAGGTGCAAGTTGTTCACCAATTTCGGACAAAGCTGCTTTGTTACAAATTTCAGTATTCGAACTCCTAGTAGCACAGCTAAAAGTTCCAGCTTCGGAATTGTGATTGGTTTAACAGGACTAACTCGTGACTTAGCAAAATAAAGACCTGAATGCACCACGTTACCCTTCGTTGTGCGAAGGTACACACATGCCGCGTATGCATCTTGTGACGCATCACAAAAACACTCGAGACTTACCGAATCTGATTTGAACGCGTTCCATGGAGAAATGTTTCGTGGTAAAGCAAAGCTCGCTATGTTATTGATGTCACTAGCAATGCGGCTCCATTCAGCACAAAGACTGTCGGGAAGCTTGTCATCCCAACCTACTTTAAGTTTCCAAATTTTTTGGAGTAGCATTTTACCACGCACAAGAACTCCGCTGAACCACCCACAAGGATCAAATAACGCGGCCACACCGCTCAAAACGGTGCGTTTGCAGACGATATCACTTGATGGTTTCTTCACAGCATAACAATGGAAACAATCCTTAGATATGTCCCACTTTATTCCCAGAACAGACGGTTCGCGACATTTTCCCTTATCCGTGTAAGGAATTTTCCCCATGACTTCCAAACTATTACTGTACCATTGACGCAAATTCATAGATATTAAACTAAATAATTCCTTGGCGTCGTGGAAGAGCTTTAAAGCGGCTTTAGGAGTAAATCGCCCGGTTAATATGTTGTCCATGTAGATGTTTGTTCTAATTTCGGTTGAAACTTGACTGCTTTGATGATTTAAATGGTATATTATTGTTGCAGCTAAAAGAAACGGACTTGCTTTGATTCCAAACGGCACCCTAGCGTAACGATACACTATCAAATTGCTAGGTTTTGGCTCGATGAGGGGATCCTTGAGCCACAAAAACCGAGTACAATCCCTGTGGTGATATTGCACAGCGATTTGCAAGAAAGCTTTCTCCACATCGCTTGACAATAAGATTGGAAACAGCCTAGATCGCAACAACATTCCGACCAGGTCATTCAGAAATACCGGACCACGATACATTGCCTCATTTAAACTCTGTTGATCACCGTTTTCTTTTGCCGAGGCATCAAAAACAATCCGAACCTTCGTAGTTTCTTTCTGCAAAGTAACGACCGCATGATGCGGCATGTACGAAACAACGCCTTGCGCAATTTCAGGAGCTGGTTCAATAACTCCACTTTCTAGCTGTTGGCTAAAAATTTCATCATACTTATGCAGCAATTCCGAGTCAGCTATCAGCCTCTTGTGAACTGATTTCAACCGGCGTAACGACAACTGGTAGTTATTTGCAATTTCCGGATGCTCCGATTTAAAAGGCCACTGCACTTCGTAACGGTTGTCACGAAACCGAACAGTTCGACTAAAATGCTCAAGGGCGAGATCATCATCCCGCGAACCTGGATGTTCGACGATTCCAATATTTTCCAAGCTCCAAATTTGGTCAAGATTGAATTTTCGTGCCTGCTCGGCATCCTCTAAAACCAACATCTGATGATGTGGTACGAGCGAATTGGGCTTTACAACTGAATTAGAAAACCCGGTTACGATTTTCCCAATAGTTGTGTCCTTAACTACTAGGCCACCGTCACATCTCCATTGCTGCATTGTCACTATGTCATAGTAATGATCAAGACCAATCAAAATATCGACTTCCGCGGATTGTTGCCTATCCACTAAAATATCTGCAAAATCTTTCGGCGATAACGGGATAGATGTTCCGGACAAATCTAACGGTGTCAACTGAATAGGCATCGAAACATTCTTAACTACCTTCAGGCAAAGCTCAATCGATGAACCATCTCTTTGTTGCAATTCAACCGAAACTTCAGAATGATTAGTACGCATCGCTTTGGTTTCCCCAAAGCGGCTCAACGACGTCACCGAATTGCCAATGGGTGTCGCGCCAATACGTTCCGCAAACGTTGCACGTATAAAGGACAACGTACTGCCTGTATCGAAAACTAAGCGTCCTTTAGCACTTTTTGCCATTCCTATGACTGTTGCTACTGCAGATTCTAATATCGCAACCCCTTTACGCATAGATGAACACTGTGCTAGCGCAGACTGATCATTCGACTCAACTCCAGTTGTAGGAACGAACACTGGGTCACTAGGATTCAGCAAGCCCGTGCACACTAAATTAGCGTGATCTGCCTTGGTGTCTGGTTTCCCGAACTGCTTGTAGCACAAGCTGCTGTTATGGTCCGCACGGGAGCAATAGTAACACAACCTGGTGCTCTTGCAATCTGCCTTTTGATGGCCTTTGCTCAAACACTTAAAACACCTATCCTTAATATGTTTTATTCGCTCCTGTGCAGTTGCATATCTCGTGCATTCCCAGTTTGCATGACTTTGGCCACAAAACACGCATGTTCGAGTTTTAGAAGAGCTCGAATCTGATTTGAATTCTTTGTCTTTGGTTTTTTTTGTTTGAACAAGCAACGCTGATCCGGTTCTGGGGTTATCTTTCTTTTTACGCTCCGACTTTGCTTTAAAAGAACTATTATCATGAGTAGAGGTCAAATTATTTGCTCCAAAACACCGATCACTTTTGGTCCGAACACTAATTTCATCCCTGAGGTGCTCCCTCAGGGCTGATAAAGTCCATTTCCTCGAACCGTTGCGTCTATGCAACTCCATTTTTACGAACCGAGGAAATTTGGACAGAAGAATTGGTGCAAAAACCTGGCCAAACGTATCTTCCGATAAACCAAGGGCTGTAATGCTCCGAATATGAGCTTCACACTTGTCTCTAATTTTTATCAGTTGATCGACGTCATGAGAGGCAGCGGGTAAATCCAGTAACGCCTCAAAGTGAGCAAAAATTGCAACCTGAGAGTCCCCAAAGCGATCTTTCAAAGCATCCTTAACTTCCTTGTAGTTTCTTTGGGTTAAAAAATACCCGTCCGCAACGCTCAGAGCTTCCCCTTTTAACGATTGTTTTAAAATTTTGAATTTGTCAATGATAGACAAATCTGTCCTGTTATCAACACTACACGAAAAATCATCCCAGAATTCATCCCAACGAAGAGGGTCTCCTGCGAACTCAGTTAACTGAAGTTTAGGAGTTTTCACCCGGGTGTTTCCTGATACCTCTGGTTCCCGCGTTAATGTCTGGGATGTAGCACTTTTTGCATCGAGCATTTCAATTTGCAGACGAACTCGTTTGCCATGATCTGACAACATATCCTGATAATCTAATGCCTTTTGAACCTCAGCTTCTAATTGCGTGTCTTCGGTGACACTTTCAAAAATGATGGTGTCTAACATATTAAGTTCCGCCCTGTATCCGTCGAGTTTTGAAATAGCTACTTTTAGGTCAAGCACATTTTCTTGTGTCACATCCTTATAGCTTGCCACAACTTTTTTCACCAAATTAGTTGAAGCCGTTCGAACTACCTTTCGCCTCATTTTGGCTACATTCACTGATGGGGCAGGGGTTTCTAAGGTCTTTTCCCCCGGTATATCACCTGCCGTATCCATGCGTGTAGTTTCACGTGAAACAGACACGACAGAATATACAAACTTTACTTAGATAAATAGCAGTGTTTGTCGGACTTTAATCTGTGACGTCCGGACATAAACAAATTTTTTAACTACACGGCACACTCACCTTGTTGTATTGAAAAAGCACAATGAAACGCAGAATGATCAAAGCAACCCGAAGTAAATAACAGTGTAAAAAAATCCACCAGACGTTAACATTCACACACGCTCCATTCATAAAATAATTTTATTCGAGCACCACGTTCTAATGATGATTCGAAAACACGAGCACACTGCGCTCAGGCTAACTAAACACCACACGTGCAATAGCTAACCGGATTTCGCAAACACGACACTAAACCCTGGTTCAAATAAACAACGACGAAGGACCATGTACGCAAAAATTGTAATTATTAGAAACCGTATCACACCCTTTCACCTTTTTACACTGACTGTATTAAAATTATAGTACTTTTCTGAGGTTTTAAATATGCAAAATAGCCACTGTTTTGCAATAACCAGAAATACCTCAATCCTGTTTTCCTTCTTCAGAACAAACCACTTTGAATTATGATAAAATTAGAGAATGCAGATACGTATTTAATGGGGAGTATTGTTTCTCAACCAGGCTGGCAAACAATAAGTGTTGCTAGTAAAAAGAGGGCAGATAGATTTAAAGAGGGAGCAAGAAATATTTACCTCTATGTTAGCCATAGACAAGACAAATGCGGTGTATTGCAAATTCAAGTTTACGTATGGTAAAAACGGCACAAAAGCGAATTTAATGAAAGTGAATTCCAAAAAGTAAAAGTTGTTTTTTTCAACAATGTGACTAACTGCTGGTGATAAGAGACTCTAAACAAACACCAACAAATACCCGTTGAGCAATAAATGTTCAAGAAAACAATCAATAAAATCGCGTTTGAACAAGTACGCAACACAATATTGTTATACGATAAAAAAACCAACCACTGAGCGAAAGTACACCAAACACAGTTTAACCTCGAAAGTTTTTGACACAGCCCACACCAAATATCACTCAGACAAACTTGCCAATTAAACACAAGAAATCATGTAATTTTCGCATATTTGACATGAATGAGGCAAAAAATGAATTAATTTTTCTTCGTCTGCCTGCAATAGTGCAAACAGTCACCGAATTATAAATGGACGTTGGACGTTTTATTTTGTAATGATTTCGCTTGAAAAATTGTTACAATTCCATGTGGTTCATAAATTGTGAAAGCTATAAAGGGGATAATAGAGATGTTAAATCTGAGCCCTTCATTTCAAAGGTATTAATACTGAGATCGCAAATTGTTAAACTGTTCCTTGTCAGAAGGTATTGCGAAGTCATTCAATGCATATTCTCATTTTAATAAAAATTACTTTAATTCCGCTGCTCCGGTGCAGTAGGGAAATTAATTTGAACCGAATTTAACCATTTACAGTTAGTATATGTTTAAAACAACATAATATGATGAACGAAATTAAAACAAAGTTCACGTTTCTCACTAAAAGTTTCAATGTTTGCTTTTGCATTTTGAGCTTACACACAAGCTCGTAACCTGGCATTTTACTAGTCGCAGAGATAGAGAGTTTCATAGCAGGCACAAGAAAATTTTTACAGAAGAATTAGTTTAACGCTTTCGTTGAATTTTTCAGCCTGAGCCTGGCGACGAAGACGTTCGTATGAGGGCACTCCACGCACCCCCATATTTGTAGGTCTTATTAACTAAGCCAAAGATGGAAGTGGACGTACTACAACTACAATACAAGAAATTTTTCTGTCGTCCCATGAAATACAACGAAAAACCTGCGCCCAATTGGCCATACGAAAACCTCAGTTGTAAATCAAAAATTTATTATTTCAGCGATATTTATGCTAATTTACATATAAATAGATTTAGACTATCTTCTTGCGATTTTAGCTCGTTTAATACAGCTTTATACGGAATTTAGAAAACGGCGGAGCAAACAAATTCAATGAAGAGATGATACAAATTTTAAACATCCAGTCTTCTGAAAAAATTTCGAGTCCTCGAAGGGGTCCCACCGTGCCTCATGCACCGCTTCCGCCTTTAAGAGTACATAGCTTTAATCGTGTGAGGAAAATTCAAATTTTGCAACAAATTTGTGCAGTTTCAATTCTTGAATTGCAATGAAATAAAGTACTTTGTCGTTTGTCAAATTTCAAGTTTTCGTTTGGCGCTGTGGTGTAACATTTACAAATTCAATCGCAAAAAAATTTTGCTGACTTTCAAAAAAAAGAATAAAAGCAATCCATGCATCAATAATTTTTCCTATTTCCTCGCAGTTAAATAACACCCGTCCACCGAATTTAAAAGCGAATGTTAAAATTTAAAAAACTGTCATAGAATTTTTTGAATAGTTGTATACAAAACTGAAAATCACGCGACGTAGTTTCACTCTTTACGGGCAGTCAATCGAAAGGAAACGAATATATGAAAGTTCAACTTGAAATAAAGCATATTTTACGCTAGATAAGTTCAATATTTAATGACATTTAGATATCGATATTTTAACGTTGTAGCAATATCCTACATTTAACATCAAATTGACCGATTATAATGATTAAAACTTGTCATGAAAACTCAAATTTTTAGAAGTCTTTGTATTTCAATACCAGAGTGTTGCAGAATTTTGGAAGACCGAAAAAATTATAAAACCGTAGAAGACAGGGTATTACTGGAGGTTAGTCTCGTTTTCTGGGTGAAAATTGATTTTTTGATTTTAGCTCCAGATGAATTTTTAACGAATGTTCCGGCAATTTTAAATTTTTTGATATTTAATACCTGTTGTTTGATTATTTTGTTTGCATCTTTGAGGTATTTTTGACTCTAAAAATATGCTCATAACTAATTTCTGCTAACACATTATCAATTATTATTAAAATTAACTCCCCATGGGCTTAGCTAGGACTTACGTTTCGGAGCACACAAATACATTAAATATATAGTCTGTTAAAAGTACAAAAACAACAGTCACTACCACAACAATGCTTGAGAAAATAAATTTTGGTAACCACACTACTAAAGCAATGTTGTTTCAGAATAGAAAAGTATCGACAACTAGTGCGTGGGAATGAAACGTACAAGGAGATCGTAGCTTCAATTTATTGAAAAATGAACTTTTTCAGGTTTATTCTTTACTGTTCGGAGTTAGAACAATGTTTACGGTTTTAGACTTAGGATTATGCCAGACAGTCAGGATAACCACACAGAAAGCCGAAGCCTTGGCTTGTTTCATTTTCGCAGAATTTTACGTTGCATCATTTCCTGTTTTTCATCCGACAACTTTACGAGGCGCTGTTTATTAGGGAGTAAAGGAATATGAAAATAACCTGAACCAGAATTCAAAAACTGTTGCTTGGGGCAAAACCAGAGCCAGTACTGTAGGTGAAACAAAATTCATAAAAATAATGTTGGATTTTCAAATTTTAACGGTAACTTGTAAAGTACCTATTTTCAAAAATTGAGATGATACGCGTTTCTTTTTGGAAATATGTGCAATTAAAGCTTTCGAAATCGCCCAATGTTTCAAATCAAATCGCGCAAAAGTACAACTTAAGTTAAAATATGGAAAATTTCAATAACGAAATGTCGGCAACTCCTGCAATTTCTCGCCGGAGCCCAAACCGTACGTAGACTTTTAACCGTAACGGAACGCAGAGCAAATGCAACTGTGTGAATAGCTTCCTGTCTAAAGAGCAAACTCTCCACAGCTGTTTTTTTGCAATTTTATGGCCCGGACACCCACAAAAAGATGGTATCAACGGCCTTCTCTAGCAACGGAAAAAGTTAAATGGTCTCGGGGCCTACCGACTAAGTCTAAAGCTTGAGCCATCCAGTCTCTGAGTCCTCCAGTGTTCCTGTGTCCTTGTGCGCAGAACACTGTGTATAATTAACATGGACCGGTAACTTAGTTTTAAGTCAAACTTTCACTTTCCACGTACGATTTCCGTCAAAAAATCACTTCAATTTGCAAAAACATAAATCGTAAAAGCCAACAACAAAACGATTTGTGTTCTTTAAATGACGACCGAAATGGTTTAAACAATGCCATTGATTTGATTCATTGACCTACTGACCACATAACATAAGTTTGAGGATTTCAGCGTAAATCAAAATATATATTGATTCCTAAATATATTGCAAAAAAACTATTTACAGAGAGCAATTTCAGAAACTGCTAAGATGTTAATTTACAGTGATGAGAGTACTTGACTTGCATTCCAGGAATGCATAGTATTTTTACCTGCCGCGGTGTACAAATATAGTGGTATTTAAGACAAATGAATACGTTTTTACGAATTTTAGCAGGAACATGGCTTTTTCAGTAAAAAAAGAATATTAAGGAATCGGTTTGAAGATAAGCATAGATCAGGAATGCTATTTTAGAAAAGTAGCATTTAAGAATTTTTGTTGCGTTCGTGTCAGTATCAAGACGTTTCATAGCTTGGAAAGCCTACAAATCGTACACCGACATCTCATAAACCAGACTTGTCGCCCCCATTAAGGAAAGGATTGCGCGTAGGATTATTTTTTAGGTTAAAGCCTAGGAGTTAGGAGGCCCTTAGTTGCTAACCTGTCTAAACAGGCGAGGTAAAAAATTCTAAGGCATACAAGGCTCTCGGATGACTAGTAGCGAGGTTGAATGTTTTCTAAGAGTAAGAAATTCTAGAGGTGTTAATTCTGGTGCCCTTCTGGATAAGAGCCCGGATTTTGGCGTAGATGCGACAAGTTCACGCTTACCAGCTCATGATAGATGCTGTATATATGCATACACATTTAAAAATACGGGCCCTAGATGAAAGATTTGTGCCGCTAAACTTACTACATATATGTAATGTTGTGGGGTACTGTAGCGACCAGAATAAGAGAGGATGACTGACATCTATTTCGCCGCTTGGTGGCCATTTGGTTCGGAACGCTTGTTTATTTTGCAAACCAGCTTCAGTTATTTGAACCACTTACCTTTAATGAAAAAATTCTCAGTTAGTATCTACAGCCCTTTAACTCATAGAGTATACTATAAGCAACTAAATACAAGTAATACATGAGCAACACAGACACTGTGAGCAGTGTTTAACAATTGTAACATACCTATATTTGCAGTGCAAATCCTCTACAAGACGTAGAGAGCCTCCTCGGGCTCGATCGTCAAGCTCCTATAGCTGAGGGGTCATCGTAAACGCCTCTCAGCCGAGAGACCGGGGACCGAATCTTACCTTGAAATTACATCTCATATGAAATTGAAAATATTAATGTGAGAAAGGGTTGACTAGAGCCAGCCATTTTCTACAGTATAAATTCATTAATAATTAAATAGACTTCTTTGATTCCGACTCAAAATAAAAACTCCAGACTCTCTTTACAGTACCCTTCGGGTCACTAACTTACCCATACAAACGACTGGGCTCGCGACTTAGAGTAGGCTTATATATAAGCTCACGCTTATGGTTATGCTTACGGTTAAACCTTAACGTAGATTGAAGGCCCAACTAAGACGGGCCAAATGATCGATTACACAACAAGAAATTTCTAACACAATAGGTATGTTATACTGAAGTCGCAACAGCCAATAGATGATCAAAGTGTAAAAATATAACAAACTAACAATGCACCCAGAGCCAGTGAAAGGGTTTTGTTAGCTTTAAAGTCTGTCACCGACATTCAACGGATGTGCTTATAACAGAAATTAAAATTCAATAAAATACTGATTTCCAAAAAGTCAATTTTGAAATGTAAACCTAAAAAACAATAGCAGCTTGCATAAAAAATATAAGTTGCTGTAAGTTTGCAAATGAATAACTGTAGTAGCAACTATTGAAATTCGGTTAAAGATTCAAAACGTTTAAAGAAAGACGCCTGATAAACAACGTTCCGGGGCATATATTGGGAAGGTTTTGTAGCTGGAAAGCCAACAAGAACCGAAATACTCGCTGCTCAAGCAGAAAAAGAATGAAAGTAAAACGAAACGCGGAAAAAAGATGGATCGAATTTCAAAGACCTTCTTGTCAACAGAGAAAAACGTCCACAATGTAGAATTACTGACCCAGTCAAATTTCAAATCAAAACATTAAAATTTAACATCAAAGGATTATGTCTTCATACTATAGCGAGTGACCCGAATAAGAGGGGTTAATAAAGGAGGGTGTTCAATTTGAGTCCCAATGAAATTGAGTACGTAGTTCTAATTCAAGTCGGCTACTGGATAAAGTTTATAAGCTAAATTAGGGTCCATAAAAGCGAACAAAGCAGCAGGATGGCTTAAACTGCTTGAATGTGAATCAACACACTCAGACAGCCAGCATCAATTTGATCAAATTCGGCAAAACGGCATGGCAACAAACAGAAACGTTTCGGCGCGCGTCAATCCTGCCTGAATTAAAATATAAGAAAGAACACTATTGGGTCCAGCTATCATGGAGTAAATGAAAAATAACAGACCGTTGCCAAACAATAGAGTTTTACCCTGTGGAGTGGCAAAATAAATAAACTCTCATCGTATTCGGGTCACTACAGTATTTTGAGTTAAAGATACAACACAGACAATTCGGTGATTAAATATGATTCCAGGCAATTTATTTTATTAATCATGTATACAATAGTCATTTTAAAAGAATTTTTGCCGTGTATTCCCGTGTACAATATATACTGTACAAAGGTTGCGTCAGTTTCAAGTCTGACCAAACAATATGATTTTAATTTCTCGCATGAGTTGACGAAAATTCATTTCACTGCGGTCGATCATTATTCGTTATTGACTTGTCAACAACAACTTTGCATTGGCATCTGAAATTTTAACCACATGTTTCCGATTGCATGTTCAACCATTAAGAAATCTGAGCTCTTGTATACTCCCACCACGTTTACATAAAACTTAGGTTTATGCCTAGGCTCTTAAACTTAGATAGATGCTTTAGGTGAAGGTTTAAGCTTACACTCAAAATATTTCTGATATCTAAGAAAAAATTCTTACATTTGAGAAATATGATTAGCAAGGTGCACTTGAAAAGTATTTCTATTATAACAGAAATGTTTTCAAAAAACGTTTTGAAATAAAGCTGAAAATAAACGTTTTCCAATTATTTTTAGAAAAAATTGTCTTAAATATCAGCAAAACTTTTCAGATTTGCCACAGAAAACACTTTTCTGAATAAATTCAGAAATACTTTTTTGTGTGTACGCCTGGTTAAAACCAGTTTCGGAAATTGAGCTGAGGTTAAGCCTATGCCTAAGTCTGTTGCATAAGTGTACTAGAACCGAAATATGCACCGAATTATGCATTTAGACGGGAATTTCAATGAACATCCCACTTTAGAAGGTCAAAAATATAACTAACTGAACCAGAACGCAACGTAAATTGTTATGGTTAATATATAAAACTTGAGAAATGCAAAGAACAGCTGTTGGAATACAAGCTGTTTGTTGTTGGTGGCTCAGTCTTGACTGTGTTCGAGAAAACTAACTTGCGCAACAATTATATTTTGCTTCATATTTACAATGTTTAAATTAATCAAAGCGTATAAAGTACACACATAACACATTGTGTTATATTATACACAAACTGTGTGCTATATCACACAATATGTTTCTAGTTTAGCACCTTGCAGAAATGTGTAATATTTCACACATTTTTGTGTATAATTTTGCAGAAAATGTCTTCCTACATCTTTTAGCAAGTAAGTTACCCTATACACAGACACTATTGTGTCAAATACTACACAATTATTTCTAATATATATTTTCATAAACGACCAAACAAAATTTTCTTGTCATAAGCCGTTTTCGGCATAACTACTATCTGCCACTCATAACATACATCAGTAGTTTGGTTTACTTATAGAAAAGAAAAGTAAAAACAAAATAAAGGCATAAATGTAAATGAAACAAAAATTCGTCGTTAACGTTTACCCGCAAATGATTTCATATATTTATATCTAATTCAAGCAAAACTTAGACGATTCTATGAATATTAGTGATGTAACTTTCATGTAGCTAACTGCAATAACATCTTCCTATTTGCGCAAATGAGTGACTTAACGTTTTAGAAACCATGCTCAGATCTAGGCGAACGGATGGAAAAGTATTATTTCATCGGATTCAAATTTAATCGGGTCAAGATTAAAATTTTGCGCTCGAGCTACCAAAGTTAAAATTGTGACAAGGTCTAACGGGTTTAACGAAACATCATGTTGCGAGAACACGGGCTATGTGACATTTTAATCAGAAATGTATGTTTGTGCACTCGAATTTGGTACGTTACTCAAACGAAACTTTAAATATCCGGAGACAGTGCAAACACGCTTAAATGGCACAAATAATTGCACATAAAACTAATAAAAGAGATCTTCACCGAGATACGATAGCGATATAATGCACCATCTAGTTTATACTGCGCACGCCACTAAAAATATCCATGTTTTACCAAAATTTGAATTTCCCGTCAAAATTTCAATTTCCGGCCAAAATTATAATTTTTTCAACAATATTTAGAAAAATTATGAAAAGTTTTAGACCCTGCATTTGAGTGCGCAGTATATCGTGGATGGCCATTAAAGTACAGTAAAAATATAGACTGAAATGGTTATTCTGAGTCATTTTCTGAATCTAAACCAACTGTTACGCCGTCACTGTTCTCATTTCTTAAACGATTAGCATTCATAACACTAGCGATAAAATCCTTTAATGGAGGCGTCATACCGATTCCGAACTTTGCATCAACTTCTATAACGTGTTCTAAGAAACGATAAAACGACAACAAAGGCGTCGGGAATTGTAGCCAAAACGTGTGAAATGAGCAATAAAGCAAAAACAACGCCCTTGGAAGAGAACCATGCGATTCCAACAATGTGCCATCGACTGCAACGTAATATCTGGCATCACGATCTTCGTTAATGTGAATGACTATTACGGGACATCGACTAGACGCGCCTTGATTAGATACAGCATCAATAACCACTTCCAACGACATATTCTGTAAACCACAGCTTCAAATGTGCATTGAATTTATAATCAACTAAACACGTATCCGCATGTTTATACAGTAGTAATTTATCGTGAATAAGCGTTTAAGTGAAGCTTACTAAAATGAACTTTTAAATTGCGGTTGAACTTGGAACTCATTCACTCCATTTTTAATGTTTTAACCAAAACAAACTGTCTGAAAGTGTTAACTAAGAGCAGTCAATTTAACATCCATTCATGAGAATTATCATACTCAAATTAGTGCAAATATTTACCTTGAATTTAACAACAAGCTGTTGTAACAGAAAATCCTTGGCTTTAAAAGATCCACGTCCAGGTAATATAAGTGGTAAAGCAACCAAAGCGGTTAGAGATTTCTCTTCTGAAAAAAACACCAGTACTTCACTTTTGCGAAAAGTATCAGGGTGTAACCGGATATCCGTTTCCGTTTCCGATAGAAATCGGTGTTCGTTTCCGTTTCCGATATATAAATACCGGGAATACTGTTGTTTTTGTGCTCAAAAGTAGTTATGTCTTGAAAACTATGAGATTCATCTAAAATCTTACAAATTTCATTCAAACGAATAGTACCTTGATTCGCATTTTCTGCCTCACACATTTAATATTTGATTTTAAGAGATTGCCACTTGTCGGAGAGAACAAATTGCAAATAATGCTACGTTGTTACACAACACAGGTAATATTTTGCCGTAATTAATTAACCGTACCTGGTTTGATGTCATCAATAGACTGTGCAACCTTTAAACGTGCGAAGATTCGGCTATATGCGCCTTTGCATGAATCTAGACACGCCGGCTTCTTTTTTATGATGTGTTGCAAAATTGCTGGAACGAAAGTTTGTTCCCATCGATGAGTAAATTCTGATATGTCTACAACAGTTTCCGTTTCTGCCATCTCGTATTTGAAGTCTTCCACGATCTAAAACAATTAGTTGTGTAGTTAGGCGAATGCAAAAACGTTAAGGTATCTACTCGCCCTGTAGAATAAAACCTACTAGCACGCGAAACCAGTCTGCAAGTATTGACCAGGCCAAAAGCCAAAAACATTTAAAATTAAGTTTACCCAAAATGAGTGTGAAGCTTTCTCCAAGTATGTAATTATGAGAGCATTGAAATTCTTACCAATTGAGATACATCTTTGAAACGGGGAAAAATCTGCAAGACATTAATAGTTTTGCCACTAGTTTTAATCAGTTCGCGACGGTACGCCCTGAAACATTAACTGTCGTGTAAATTTAGTTCTAAAGAATTTATGATTTTCCAAAACTTGGAATAACTTTGTGTATTTGATAAACTCAACGTTGGATTGAACAAAAAATATTGTTACTCAGAACCCTTGCTGTACGGTTTGAACAAGGTGAAAGTCTGAAACTCACTAAACTTTTTTCGATTTCGCCAAATAATCATACAGTTTTTATACTAACATTGTATCCTGATGCAACTTCAGAATTTCCGGAATTTGATATGGCACCGGCTC
This sequence comes from Enoplolaimus lenunculus, assembly GCA_030248215.1. Taxonomy (NCBI): domain Eukaryota; kingdom Metazoa; phylum Nematoda; class Enoplea; order Enoplida; family Thoracostomopsidae; genus Enoplolaimus; species Enoplolaimus lenunculus. The sequence continues at coordinate 90,854 of JASANG010003379.1, read as the reverse complement.
TAGGTTTTGCAGATCGACAATCGCTTTTTGAACGGCACTAGATCCACATACTGGCTGGCACTTTGTTGCAGCGGTTTTCCGAGTGTAATCGCGAGATTGTACCCCACATTTGACTTTTTCCTGTTTCGAACGCAGTATTCAAACGTCCCATTGAAGTTTTTGTTGACAAGATCAGTCTGAAACAAAAAATCTCTGAGTATTGTTTTGAACTTGTATCCGCTTTGTAGCTATTTACATATTACGTTTGCGCCAACGACACGGCACATATATAAGGTTCAAACTATAAGAAAGAAGAACATTTATTTCTTTAATAGGGTTTTGAAAGTCTCCAAAGTAGTATTACAAAACAAACCAAAGTTTACCAGAACTAAACCTTGTTTCGGAAAAGCTCCCACTACGGACTCGCAAAATGGAATCAATTCACGGTGCCTATCAGGTTGGTGACGCCTAGAAATAACATTAAACAGTTGTAAGATAAGCTGTCTTGTTTCGCAACACTGGAAAATAATACCCACTTCTTTTCCAATACTCTAAATGACATGAAGCGATGAATTCACTACATATAAGAAATAATATGCTTACACATAATTTATACATAGCCATCAACATACCAAGTTCTAATTTGGTGTTACATAAAACAAAAACAGAAAATGAAATATGCTAACTTTTTGCAATACTGAAGCAAGTATCCCACGAGGGCACGCTTAACTTCTCTGAACTCAAGCAATGTCCATGGAGGGTCAGACTGGCTTCTGTCATACTTATTAAGTAGTGTTGGCAGTTTATACTCACTCGTAGCAAGTATATTACGTATCGCCATCGGACTGAACTGAAAGTAATAAAAAAGATTTGTTAATTTGCGCTTCCGTATGTACTGTGGCTAATGCATGAGATAGCCTTCAAACTTTTCAATAGTTCTTTCTAAATACGATTAAATTTCAGACACCAAAATTTTTGCTTACCTCAGTAATGCTTCCTGTATCAATAGTTGTGTGTAGCTGCTGGTTCTCTGGCGAGATACTTGATGGTGACACAACATTTGACATCATCGACTTCCGAGCTTTGGCGGGTGTTGAGCTATCCGTCTCCAAAGTGTTATCCGAACTTTGACTTGAAAAGCAATCGGTGTCGTTAGCGGTCTAAAATTAAAGGTTGAATTATATAAACCACTAAAATAAAATTACCCTGGTTTCAACTAATTCTCGCATACTTTTGTTTTTGTAACTTAGAAGGTTTCGAACATAAAATTTTCAGAGTGCAAATACACGTTTTTTGTTATTTCTCTACCAGCCTTTGTTTATCCAAAAATGGTTTTGTTATGAAAATTTCTGCATATCTGAGCTTCTCATGACTTTTCCTGTGGTGCCGGAGCCGGAGCTGCATAATCCAATACCGGCCGGAGCCAGAGTCAAATAGTTAATTCAAATCTAATACTAGATGACAGACCGAGACTGAGAATTCGCACCCTGGTATTTATAACTGGAGCATGGAACTTACATTTGTTCCCATATAGTCGGTGTATTTGAACTGGAACTGCAAAGGCTTGGTATCATCGTCATGAATGTCGTCCTCTTCCAAAATATTTACTTCCAAATTGAATTTTTGTATTCGTTGTACAATTTCAATTGCCGTAATTTCAATTGGCAGCACTGTCGCGTGGTAAATTTCACACAATCTTGACTGCGCCTTTTGAAGCAAGGAAATGCCAGCTTCGACAAAACGTTGAAAATTTTCTACTTTGACTAATTTTGCTAATTCCATTTCGAACGGAATCGCCGATTGCTTACGAAAACGCACCCTAACATAAACTGCCTCATCGCTTGAAAACATATCAAAACAAAAAACTGTTTAATTACACTGCTCAATTAGATAAATGCGGACCTGCTGGAATTAATAAATTTCCAGAAATGGTATAACAGTCATACGGATGATAATGATGCAACGATATTGCCCGTATTGTTTGATATTTATGTTCAGAACAAACAATATAACAATGTGTGTCCTGGTTGAAAGTTATCGTTTTGAAACATTCAGTAACAAAATACCACTTTTTGCAGTAGACCATAATACATGCAATTTTACCAAACGTTGGCATGCCATCAATATCCAAACATGTGGCAACAAAATTTAATTGCCGGTAATTCGTACCCCGTAATGTTAATGACAAAGTGCAATCTATAGTGTTAGTGAGTTTATCAACCAGCTCTGGTAGGATTCCCCAACAACGTTCAGGATGCATTGCAAACAATGGTCCAGCTTGATATGTGTCTCTAAAGAATGCATCTGACCACAAACTGTGTGCCATTGTTCTTTGATTTCGTTGGACTAACGTATACGGAACGTCTTTGAAATTCCTACTAGTTTTCATTACTTTTACAAAAAATCCGTTTTTAGTTTCATGTTTCAAGCATGCCATGTGTATCAAAGGACCGGACATTTGCATGACTTCAGAATAATGATCAATAAAGTGCATTTTTGGCGTCAAAGACACAGATGGAAACAGCTCTGTGAAACTAGCCATATGCTCAGCCCAAAAAACATGAAACGCACTAGCAAACTCGGTTGAAACAATTGGTGCCTGAATTAAGCTCCAAATCTGGCACAAATCTAATAGATGAGAATAGTACTTATTCTCATGGTTGGTAAAGTTTGTTAATATCAGGGGCAGAATTGACAATAGAGTTGCTACCTGACTTGCATATTGCTTTAGTGGGTGACCTGATCTTAATTTAGCTGCTTCAATTAGACTCGGACGGGTCGATTTAACTGTCCGACCATATGGAAAATTTCTAAGTAACATATTAAGCCGTTCAACAGTTACAATTGCATCAACGTACACTAAATGACGCAGTATCAACGAAAGTTCTTTGGGCGCGACACCTTCTAAGAAATCATGCATAATGTCGACTGCATAGTTTTTTGTGCAGTGAAACCGAGCTAATCTATTCAAGGGACACGCCTCATTAATGCCGTATTCTTTGGACCGCTCAGATGTGAGCACCGCTGCGAGCACATCGTGAAAAACTTTTTCACGCTTTGGTTTATTACCACGTTTCGACTTATCATTTAGGTCCCTAAACGTTATTAAGCAAAACCTACAAAACCTGTGCGCAGTAAATCCCGTCTTAAAACCCAAAATTTGATGCTGAGCTAAATTATCACCAGTAAAACGTCCGAGAATTACAGGTAGCTTAATCTGGCCAACGAGTAAACCTTCCACAAGATTGACATCGACGCCACATTGCTCCAACTGTATAAGTTCTCTCCAAATGCGTTCCGTCACTACATTGTACCCATGCTTCTTAAAAACAATACCAATTGTGCACAATTATTTGTTAGGTTTTTATCAGCAATTATATCCAGGATTTTATTTCGGGAACAAATAACGTCAAAGAATACTTATCCCGCGCTAGCATAGCGAATGAAAACAATTTACTGGTACGAATATTTTATTTCGGCTACTAGGTTTTTCTTTGCTTTTAAAAAAGCGAATTATGCAATCTGCATAATGACTACGCCAGAATAGTGACTTCCTCCAGGTACAATGTGTGCTTACCAAGGTGCAACCGGAGGTGAAAATGCCGGAGCCGGAGGTCAGCCAAACTTGCCTCAGCCGGAGCGGTTGCCGGAGGTGAGGGGAATATAAGTAATAAAAATGATGGTTAATTAGTTAATTTTAGCCAATATCTGCAATATGTTGTTAACAAATTTTCTACGAAACTTCAGAAATTCTATCCTGAAAATTGTTACAAAAGTAAAACGAAACGCGCTAAACAAAATAAGTTTGCAAAATTATCTAATTTAACTACCGATATTGCTGGAACCTTTGCAAAATTTCCACCTGAGCCGGAGGCCGACTTTCTACCGGAGCCTTAGACAGACCTCCGGTTGTACCCTGTTGCTTACCTTAAAGTCTCCGCTATATCCAACTGCAACAAGGTGTATGTTTGTAGTGCAGGAATTGAAATAGCTCGGAAGATTCCACAAAACAAAGTAAAAACACCCAATTTTGTGTACACATGACTTGGAACCTAGCGGGTTGCACGGTTCTAGTTCGTCATAATACAGTTCAATTACTAGGAATGGCTTCTGCAACTTGTCATGCAGCGCTTTGACATGTTGTCCGTCAAAATAATGCGACATATTGTGCACTCGCTCACTATTAGGCCATATCAAATATTTCTGAAGTTCTTGACTTTTAAGCACATTGTCTAGCGTAATCTCAATGGGAATGTAGTAAAATTTATCGTAATACTTTCGTTGAGACACGCATCCGTAGCTATCTCGTTGCCCTTGATAGTTTGGCCCACCCATGACAAAAACCAATGGTTCAACATACAACCCATTTTCTGATAGCAATTTCAACCTTTTGCGACTGCTAGAAACACTTAGCAAAGGGTCGCGCATAGATTCAAATACGTTTTTAATCACTTCCAGTAACTCACGCTTTTCAAATTTTTTTATAAACAGCTGGTTTAACTTTAATAACAGTTTATGCTGCACTATAGAATTTAAGCCGTTGCAAAACGTGTTGGCCGTTTTCACAGATGACGAAATATCTTCATTTGTAACGGTAGGTTTTTTGCCCATAATCGTAATAAAATTCAATGCCAGTTCAAGCTTATCGGTCGTGTTTTCTGCCTCGTTTTCGGCCCCTTCAAAGTAATGCTGCTCAACAGCAGCTATATTGTTAGTAAGTCTGTCGCATTCTCGGATTGGTTCCTCATTGACGTGGCCTCGCTTAGCGCGGAAAGCGTGTTGATGCACTAGATGTCTTATGACACTTCTGTGGTAGGATAAAATTGTACTGCATCCCTCAAACGGGCATTTGACAGGATAAGATTTCGAGTGATCATTGAGATGTAAACTGAAATCTTTTAAAGATGAGAACGGTTTCAATCCACAAACACTGCAAACTAAGGGCATAATAGTTTTTAAATTTCTTAAAATAGTGTATAAATGTGATATTTCCTATGCATAAGTCCACCTGAGGTTCGATGCCAAATATGACAGCACATTTACAACGGATCGACACTAGGTCCGGTTCGGTTAAAACTACTATTTGAACCTGCTTACAATCATGGTCTAAGTTTCACGACACCAACACAACAGTAGTTAAATGTATGTACATTAAATTTTACAGCATGTGTAAACAGCCGCGCAACTAGCTATGTAATATTGTATAATAGCGTTAAAACATATATAGAATAAATGTATAGGTATCATTGTGTTGCAATCTTAGTGAAATACATATTCAAGATAAAAATAAGCTTAACGAGAAACGAATCATTCACTCAAATAGTTACACCTTTATAAAACGTACCGCCTATAGATTTATGGTTTGAAGGTAACTGAATTTTCTTTCAGTTCCTAAAATTCCACTTTACTAGCAGAGCTTTCGGTTTTGTAATAAGCAATTCGGGGCGCGGCACTTACGGAGCTTACCTTTCACAGGAAATGGCAGGTTTAATATACAATTGAAGCACGAAGGTCCAGATTTTGAAAATTTTCACCCCGACTTATCGTGCGCTTACATAAATTCGTTCGTAATTTTAATCGAATAAACGCAGCAGACATAGGCTGGAAACGGACGTTTACGGAATAATTCTGTCAGCTCCGGGCACTGGACGCGTCGAAATGAGTGATTTACTTTAAACACCGGCATAAAGATATGTGCATGTAAACTGTTATGATTACGAGCCATTACACAATCCTTTTCATAATAAATTTTAGACACACGGTTGCTGAAGTTTCAGACATATTGTGTAAATTTCCACACAATGTGTGTCAAAAAAATTGTACACAATATGTTTCTGAAAATTAATACACAATTAGGTTTGTGTGTATACAAACGATGCTGCTTGAGCATGTGTTGTAATGGTTAATCGAATGCAACGTTATGTGGGTAAGTAAATGCTTTTATTTCTGTCGTTATATTAGTCATTTGCACCTCTGTAATCCTGCACCCCATGTAAAACTTGTTTAATTCTAGTTTGCAAATATGGTGACGCCAAATAATTACTGTGCAAGTCAATTTTATCAAATATAGCCGAACCTAAACAACCAATCAAAATTAGTCTGTATTATATACAGGTAGCAACCGAAATTCCGATTCAAAACGTATTTCGATTCCGATTCCGATTGCACAATCAATCGAAATTTTGAAATTGCATAACAATTCTGTATTATTTGTCTATTAATTTACTTTCGATATGTTAACTTATCAATAATTGAATGTAGTTTAACTTTTCAGAACCAAAAATCATCAATTACACCTTTTTGCAAATTGTTGACAGCCAACAGACACCCTAAATCAACATTATATTTGTCAATACTAATTATCCGTACAGTCACCAAATTTGTAGTTCCAGTTTCCATTTGGTTTCTGAACGCCTTATACAAGTTTTTGCTGTGCCGCGCTAATAATTGTCAAACTCTGTGCATTAGTAGCCGTTTAAACGAAAAATAATGGTATGAGAGCTTTTGTTCTTGCAAAAAAATTGCCGATTTTGCACTAAATGTGTGGAAATGCTTAAATTAATATTGTTGGCGTATAAAATTGTTGCATGTCATGGCTTTGTGTTCCAAAAAAATTGAGTAAAATGAACAGTTCTAACAGTAGTTGTAGTCGTTTATGGGTGTTTCAGTAATGACATCGGTATCGGCATAAATTTACTATTTGTAAAATTTGAAAATAAGTTGGAATCGGCACTGAAACCTCGCTGAACAGCAAACTGTTTCTATGGCGGACAACTCAACTTAGTCAATTCATTCAGTCTGCAAAAATGTGTATGGTTTTACAGAGCTTGAACCCATTACGGTTGGACTTGGTACCAGCTCAGGGGGAGGGATGAGTAATCCAATCTGGGATCCTCATTAAAAATCACGATTCACCATTGCGAAAGGGCCTGAAGCTTGATTTTGGGAGCCGGGCAACCATAGGCACAGCACTGTTCAATAGTTGTTGTTGAAATATGTAACAGTTTCAGACGCAGACTTTAAACATTTTAACTGTATACTCTGATTTTTGCAACGCATTGTAAATTTGTAATAAGACACACCTCACGTTTAAAATTCTTCAGGATCGCCCATAGATCACCCACATACCAGCAAATCTCAGAACATCGATCAACGATCAACACACTCCGTGGCTCTGTATTCTGAATTTACTAGGAGGAATAGCATCAAGCGAACAGCTGTCTCAAAAACCCGGATTAACCTCTATTGTCACGAGTGCGAATCAATTTATAGCTGAACGCGTGCTCTTAAAATGTTAGGCGTAAATGATATGGATATTTTGTGACTGTCAAAACCCGATATCACGCCAGGGGAACCATTTTCCTCCTAACAAGTAGTTTATAAGGTCGATCCACGGCCTCGAACACCCGTGAGAGTTTCATCTTGGATACGTCCGCAGAAATACTCGCTGATCGCAACCGTAACAACCTATGGGGAATAAAGTACTGGATTTTAGCAATTTTTTATAGCGAAACTTGCGTAATAATTTCAAAATCTTGGGCTGTTTCGAAGTTTTGTGTTGATGCTTGATATCATTGAAGCAAGGATATTGTATAGCACTCTAACCAAGATTGTAATTCGAGCTGTAAATAGAGTGTGGGGTGTGTCACTTGATCACTTTAACAAAAAATACACATTGACCTAAACTAATGCAACTGCCAGTAAATTTAGCCTAAACATTTAATACTTAAGCTTAATCCTGAGCCTATACTTAAGCTTAGGCCTTCCTTAACTATATTAAGGTCACAGTTATTAACACTTTTAACGAACTGGATATGTGGATTTACATACTCAAAGGTACGTAGGACAGCCACTACTGCACGTTTGGTATTTAAGAACTAAACTAACCCGTTTAATAACGTAAACTCTTGTTTGAAACATGAATGCATAACGAAAAACGTATATTTATAAGACACTGACGGATTTTACATAATATTGCCAGCGGCAGATCATAACCTTTACTGGAACTTGAGACAGATTTGCGTTGCCGGGACCGAAAAAGAGTTGTCGGAAAAACGTGGAACAATTCTCTTTTCAAAACTTGCGGATTTTGTACCATTCGTTACGGGTCTCGTGAAGGCCTGGGCCCTGCAGCCTCCGCACTCTCACTGGCCTCCAAAATGAAATATGATCCGACGCTGAATATTGCAAATAACTGGTTGACACTGTTGTTTGATATTTAAATTCGGGAAGTTCAATATTCTTCAAATACAATGGCACCATTCTGACATAGAAATAAACTACAAAATTTCATTCAGGACTCTCCCGACAGTAGTACTAACGCACGCCGTAGCTCTTCCACCCACATCGAAGTTAAGACTTAAGCTTTTGAAGAAATAATTGAAGTTATTATTTATATTCGTTAAGCAATGTACAAATTTCGTAGTCTTTAACGGCATTGTGTTGCAAATTGTGCTGTTTGCATAAATAAGGCACAGGTTGCGGTGGATGCGGCAGGTTTAAGTGAACATAATCAATGTAATACGTCCAAAACACATTGTTCAGTGTTTCTAAGTTGGAGTTGATTTCATCAAGCGTTCGTTGAGCAATTTTGTGATAATTTAGTTTCCTGTAAATCTAAGAATTAAAATTGAATTTGCGCACTATTTCTGCAAATAAACTATATCCATAAATACAAAATTGTATTCGATGTCGGCTGTCGCCGTACGTCAAGGCCGATACCAGATTGCATGAGTTCAATCGTTTATTAAGTATAACGCCACCTTAAATCGAAAAGATACCTGTTCCAAACCCAGTGTATGCATATTAGTTTTAAAATTCAAAAATATGCCGATTCGCAGAATTTTTTATGAATGCACACATATGTCACTATAAACTTTTCTAATCGTACCTGGATCCGAGCTTCGCTCAATTCGTGTAGTCGCACTAAGACTGCCTGTTATATTTGTAATGTATCAAAAAAGTATGTTCACCAAATGCACAAATCTTGATCCAGAAACGAGAGGCGTGCATTCACTGTGTCACGACATTCATAAAGCCGAACTCTCGAGAGCGAAGCTTGCGAGAAGCCAAATGCAATTTCAGTAATATGTAAATGAAGGCTCCAAATATGTTTTTATGAATTTCTCGAGTTTATGTATTAATGTGTTACCTATTCTGACTTCAAAAATGGGAGGGAGTGGCCCCTGTCTCTGCCAGCGCTTCCACGCCACTACACTGCAAAAAAATGGTAAGTTAAATTGTCTCTGTCCGAAATAGGCTCTACGGGACTACAGAAACTGAGCCAAATTTGAAGTCAATTTCGATTCACTGGTGCACACGTTTCACTCAGTTCGTGTAGTCTCGTAGATCCTATTTCGGCGATAGTCAATTTGACTAACTATTTTTTGCAGTGTAACTTGACTAAACTCACCGTGATCGTTTAGTTCCTGAACGTTTTGCGTCGATAATTCTAGAATTTGCAATTTCAATCCGTTCAACACCAGTGTCAGCATTATTAAGAGACGATGACAACCCGCAATGCCAATACTGAGGTACAAACTGTGACAAAATGTTACTTTGTTGCAAATCAAGTGCTGAATGAGATTTTAGTTCGAATTCTTTGCTAATACTATAGTTTCGTATTGCATTTAAATTATGGCGAGCAAAACAGTGAACATCACAGCTCATATGCTTGCAACGGTATGAGCGATTTTGTGTTGGCAATGCTTTTTCGGGATGACGTGGCATGCATAAGGTGGCAAATGCAAGAGCAAACCGGTATATCGGATCGGAATGTATAATAACCGTAAAGTTATTCGAATGAGTCAGGTTAACTTCAACAACAGTACTAAAACATAAACAGGATCGTATGGAGTTAAATTGAACATTTTCCGGATTTCTTGAGGTTAAGCTTAACAATGAGACGAAAACAGAAGAAAATACGGTGTGTTGAAAGTAAAGACAACGGAACGCAAAGTCAATCTTCAAAGTTTGATTCTACAGCCCGCATAGAGCGCACCTTGATTGACTAGTGCAAAATAATGTGTAAAGTAATATATAATAAAAACACAGTATTCATTACAAATTCCAGCTTGAAATGAGATTGTATTTAACGAAATAAAAATATTAACGCGGGAAAGAATTAGACCATTAAATTATACAGCAATATCCAAATACAATGAATAAATAAACCATTGCAATTTGAAGCACATTTAATTGCTACCTTAATTCCAGCAGCTTCAAGTCTATTTGCAGGTACAAAAGTATAATCAAAAGTCGGAGTACAATTTTATTTGATTCCGTGTGGTACATAATATAATAGCGCGCGTTGCGTTTTTGCCCTATCCCACTTGCAGATAAATAGAAAACTTAAATGTTTTAAAAATATATAAGCGGAACGTTTGGCCTCGAAATCAGCGCTCCTTACGCAAAAATTATTCCACAAAGCGGAAAATGATGGTTTTGGGCCCTCCGGTTTCACACCCTAGGTAATTGATGGTTTATCGACCTCCACACAAAAGGTAAGTGCGTTTTTAGCTCCATATACGATCCCACCTGCCAAACCAAAGATAAACCGCTGGGTTTCGATTGTATATTAATAATAGAGAGTGGGATGTTGACGCTATACTGCGTAACGATGGGATGTACGCCTTTGATATTTGCAATAATACCTAAGTCGCAGATCATGGCGCCATAGGTACCCAGCCCAATTATAAAAACCATGACTGTCATGTCCGGACCAGAAGTACACATTATCCGTGGACACCCAAGGGTAAACGCGGGTCATATAAGAAAATTGATCTGGTAAACAATTTCAAAGTGCGGGTAAAAATTTGCTAATCTTTACCCACCTAAAACATTCATAAGAAACTTGAATCCAGATAATGTAGAAAACCCCTGAAATTATTTAAGTGTTCAAAAACAAGTAGCGAGGACCATCAATGCACAGTAAAATTGCACAGTAGTATTGAACGAAGAAGAAAAAATAAGGGCGGGTAAAGGCGGGTAACGGTAAAAGAAATTTTGAGCTGGTAAAACGACGCAGTGCGGGTGTAAATTCTTTACCCACTTACTCTAGTCCTGAGCAGGTTTTATCCCAACTAGTTAAAACTATACGCTGTTTTCAAGTAGTTTTACTGAAATTCATGGCGTAATATAAACACGTTGGCTTGGCTACGGGTTTGGTTAACTGACCCTGATCCAGATATATCAAATCATTTCGCTGAACTTCAATTTTTGTGCAACTTGCACTTCGTTGCAATTGGCAAAGTGTTGTGTTTATGTGTGAGTTTAAAACTGTTTTTTCTACGCAAACGACGTTGTTTACCTAAATGAAAAATGACTGTATGTTTTCATATATCACATAGCGAAATGTTGCAGTTTGTATAAAAGTTGCTGTAGATGCGCGAATGATCTTACAAAACACAAATATAATTGTACGATTATGATGGTGCACTCCCAACCAAAAGTGGTAGAGTCAGGTCAGACTAAGCCATGCAATGTCCTGAAAGTACACTGTATTAAATGTTAACAATATGTTGTAATTTGTAATAAAAAAGGAAAACACCAATTGAACAAAACTTGCGGTTGTTGGCTAAAGTTGTGCACCGGACAGGAATCGGCTGGCCAGCCACCTATGGTCAATGATAAGATTGAATCACTAGTTGAAGCTACATTGGTTGCAATTCTATTCTAGATAGCTCGTGTGTTGAGATAAAGCCCTTCTGATGATCTGGGTTTCACTTCCTTTTGGAAAAATATAGTGAAATCTTTGACTGGAGTAAATATAAATATATTTTGACAATAATAAAAGGAATAATAATGTAATTGGATTGAATGATGTCAGATTTTCTCACCTATCAATGAGAATTTAAAACAAAAATCTTTACCTAGGTTCAACATAAATGAAGTTAGATTAGTTTCAGAATGGGTGAAGTGTCATCGCCGAAAAATGTCAGAAATATATATTTGTAATATATATAGAGCCGCAAACAAAATTTTTAGGTGTAGGTAAGCCGGTATCGTGTGAAAAATGACCCCATTAAAAAGACACCACCGTTTCGATTTAGGTAAACATTGCAACAGAAATGACTAGGACCTGCTTAATACATAAATGTGCTAAATGTAACCCTCTTACGATTGGTAGATAACGTCGTTGAGATGTCATTCAATACACTTGTATATGCCTAATTTTTACACTATGAAATTGAGCGAAATTAACAGTTGTCATAGTTGTTTTTGCTTGTTAGGTTTTTAGTCTGCGTTTATGACCATTTAATTTAGCAACACTATAACGTTCTTTAATGCATGATTGTGTTAAAAATTAGTATCGATGTTGGTATCGGCATATGTAGGTTTGGCTACGGCAAAATTTTAAAATCAGAATCGGTTTTGGAAAAACTTTCAATTCGGCACATCACTATTTCCTAGTTGAGTTTCAGACGTTGTACATTGACATAGCCCACATATTTTCGTAAAAAATGGCTATTACTTCACACGTTCTGCACTAGAAATAAACAATTAGTTCGAAACCATTAATATTGGCTTCAGCACTACCTCGAGAAAGGGACTGGATCTACCTCAAATGCTTACCGAAAAATCATTCATTTGCCTAAGCAAAAGAGCCTAAAGTTGGATCTTGGAGGGCGGGTAACCGTATGCGCTAATACGTAATACTTTCAGTCGTGAACGTTAAATATTTGAAGCGGGTTCGGTTTCTGCAACGCATTCCTTATTTGCATTAAGACACCTCAGGCATAAAACGCACAAGTAAAGTGCCACCATTAACAATTCAGCGATGAGGGCTTCAAAACCAAAATTGTAGCTATGCCAATGTATGTGTTTGTTTAGACTTTTCAGCTAATTTTTCCTTGCACTTAAATTAGCTTCGTCGTCTGTTCCTCAAATGATTAGCGGTAAGCGTAGTTTGGTTAGTTTAATGATTATCGGTAAGCGTAGTTTGGTTAGTTTAATGATTAGCGGTAAGCGTAGTTTGGTTAGTTTTGTTATCTAAACTAAGTTTACACTGTTGGCGTGACCGGAAACACAATTTGAGCTGGATACTTTCTTGGTACAGCAAATGTGGCCAGTTAGATACTCTTGCGTAAAGAGCATTCTATCTGCTCTTGGTATATTAACATAATGTTATATTTGCGAATTTTGTAAACGAATTTTTTACACGACTACACGTTATTATACGTCTACTTATTTTTAGAATTTAGCATTAACAGTCTGGAAGCTATTCATGAGACGTTATAAAAAGGTGCTTAAGCGCACTAACCTTTCATTTGAGTATGGCACTATTTTGTACGCAAGCATTTAATTGTCGCGAATGGATAACAAAGTTCAAATCAATTTTGATAAAATATCGGAAAAACGCAAAGCCAGAACAAAGCTGGTTATTCAGAAGATAAAAAATTGAATTTTCGACCGAAACAGGCCTGTGTCTAACTCTCACGTTGCCATAGGTGGTTTAAAAATTTCAGGATGGACATACTGGGCTTTCCTGGTTCCTCTCTGGCTACGGGCTAGTGCCGGAGTCGGGTACGGAGGTAGGCTTAAGATGTATTCTATTTAAGCTCATTAAAAGTTTAATTTTTTCACCTGATTTGTTTCAAGTTTTGAATGTTGTCATTTAAATTGGAGTACACTGAAAGATCATTGACACCATCGGTAGAGCAGTATATCTTGTTTCCGGGCAAAACAGACGCATCGTGCGACAAATAGTTGTCGACTACCCAAAACGGTTGCAATTTTCCCGGTGGAAATAGCTGAAACGCTTCATAGATTGGCATCTGGACGTCAGAAGAATGCGATGCCGTACTGAATAGCGGTCGTCTGCTAATGTGGTGTGCAATTATTTTTTGTATACTTGCGTGCAAACCGCGAATTGGTCGAGGAATGTGTCGATTGTCAGTAAATGTGATGAGTACAAGCAATGAAATTGCTGTTCCGATGCTGAGTAAAACAAGAGAATAGCGCAAATTCATTGATATGTTAATGAGGTGATGATCACTTATATTCTTCAATTGTACATTCTTCTTCCAGTCAATATATACAAAATTCGCAATACACAAGTGGAGAGGGATATATATTTCATGATATTCCTAGAACAAGTTTTAAAATGATACATTTACAAGTTCTAAAATAACCTGCAGAGATCTTTAAATACGTGGTTTTCCTATCTCAAAATGAAATCTTTGTTACGTTCGCGGCATTTACGCATGTCTAAAAACTTTTATTAATTGAAACTGAAAGTATAGTTTTTCTGCTATCGACTTTTTTGGTTTAATTGATTTCTTTTAGTCTGACGTCAAAATGACAATTATACTATGCAGAAGATAAATTTAGGTTAAAATCAATAATAACGGATTATCTGTTGCAAGGTCATAGTTTTTAAACACTGCAAGATTTGAAACTCAAAACTGTAACGGCGAAAAAATGATAATGAAAAATTTTGAAAACAACGTTAAACAATAAACGGAAGCTGGGCAGTAAAAACAGTGTGGTGACCAATTTGCAAAGCTGGAGACCACACAACTGCATGGGAGCCGAAAAATAATGCCCGGCAATGTTTTTTTTCTTGCCAACTGAAAAGGGGTCGTTTTTCGTGATTTCATTATCAACGGCAACGAGAAAGCAAACTCATGTTCGTTGGCCCATGTATATTGTGAAGTACGCACCGTGTTGCGTGGGAGTTAATAAGCTTAAGCATTTTAGATTAATTGTTTGCATAGACTAAGGTCAAGGCTTAGGTTTAATACCAGGGGCGGACCAGCGACTTCCCATACCTTTCATTTGGGGGCTCCACCCTAACCGATTGAAACAAAAACCGCTGAAGTTTTAAAATGTGTCTGGCTTCGCGCTCGCTGCACTCGCGAGTTTGGGGCCCTCACCCTGGAGTTTGGGGGCAAGCCCCACCACTGTCCGCTCCAGCACTGCTTGGTACTATGTTTATTCTTACGCTGAAGCGTTAGCTTCGCCTAAAAATATGCTTATACACTGTTGTGGCCGTTACCTAATACATTGGCCAATTTCCCTAATCGATACATAAGATCCGGCTAACAACATTCAGCAAGCCTAAAAGTAGTGTTTAGGGTAGAAAACAAGGAAAGCATGCATTTATTAAAAAACTATATACTGCAGTAAGTATCCGCTATGCAGTGTAGTCAGCGTTAAATGCACTAAAATTTAAACACACTTTGTCATTGAACGTGGTTGCATTTTATACAGTGTTTTCATACAGTACAGTTTCGTGCGCTCTTTGTTCATAGACTCGACTTAAAAAATATAGTGATTGTACACGGATTTTTGTCTATTTTTTGTTTTCTACAGCATGATATGAGTATAAATATGTAGAAAAGCTGTATTCTCACCTTCAGTAGAGGCTGTTTCTGCGGCAGACTTCAGCGAAGTTGTTCAAGGGGATGGTTTCTATATTTTTTATGTGTTTGTTTTTGTATTATTTTAGTGGTGCGAGTCTTTACACGCACTTATACGAGTAACATATGAAGCTTACTGTCAGCGAATGTTTTGTATTGTGTTTTTTGAGGGGATGCTATAGAATATTGCTTTGTTTGAAAACTCGACACGTGTAAAGATCAGGGGTGGAACGTTTTTCTGTGGAACTTCAAATAAAGTAAGTTGAAGTTTTCGACGATTTTTAGCTTATGTTTAGGCTTAGACTTAGGTACAAGCTCATTCCTACGCTAAGGTTTAGGCGCAGGTTTAGGCTTTAGGTTTAGAACTATGCTTATACTACTGTGACGGCCCTGTTCGTTACATTTGGTGAAAATTCAGAACCTAAAAACGGGTATGCCGATGAAAGGAATCACTAAATTTATAGGTGGTTAAACAGATACCACACCGATCAAAAACAGTAAAACATTCAGGGATGATGAGATGCTGACCGAAAAAAAGCTGACAATTGTACACTTAACAATTAGAAACGGGGTTCCTAAAAAATTTTGAGGACGGGAAGGTGTTCAATTTAGAGTTAAAACGTTTAAAATAACTACCCGGACCCGAGCGCTGAATTTTTTCAGTGAAAATACCCGAAACAGCCGGAATATCAAGTTCCGAATGCAACTTTGGTTGTAGTGAAAAATTTTTTAGAGACCGGTTTCACGGCAATTACCGAGGTAGCGAACACTAGAAACCCTTCAACCGTTTTACGATATAAACCTGTATATTTGCAAGCCGCTGCATGCACATCTATTCACTAATATATTACACTATCTTTCGCTTACCCTCGCCGATATTATTTAGTTCACTGATGCAGATGTTAATCTTGGAATTGCGTTATAGTTTTTTATTATTAATACCGTCCAGTGCCGTCCGTCATCTATGCGGCACCGTACGTCATCGTTTGACGTCCGTCTCCGTGCGTCACGGTGTGGTATCGCACGCGATTGCTCTCAAATGACACCGTTTGGGGACGGACGGGACCGGTGACGAACCGGTGACGGATGGCGCCGATGGACGACGGACGGCGATGATGGACGGCAGACGGCGCCGACGGATGACGAACAGCGCCGTACGACAAGTATAGCGCAACCCATAGAAAATGCCTGTTGGATTTGGACATTTGGAATGACTAAAATTTTGCCTTAGTAGTGTAATGGTTTCTGAACCGTCATTAAATGAATCCAAGTGTGGCTTTGAACAGAACCAGGTTCGGGTTATCCTTAGATAATTCTTGTCAGTGCTTACTTGATCACTAAAAATGTAAATGCGTATGCTTTTTAGAAAAAGTTACTTACGTAATTTGGATAGGTAAGTAAAAAACTTTTCACCAGCCCGCACCAAATGGAGGTCAGGCGTCCACCCCGCCCCCGCCCCCACTGTCCGATATTGCCCTTTGAAATCATTACACTAGCACAAAGACTGGTACCGACCGTTCTCATATCACTGCAATGTGAGCCATGAGCCATTGTGAATTATAGATAATAGTTTACTCATGACCATTTGACCCACGACGAATGACACAAGGTAACATTCAAAACGTACTTAAGTTAAGGGAACTTTAAACAAACCAGTGTGGTTATTAAACATTTAGGCAGGCAAAGAGACAGGAAAATATCCAAAACTACCGCCGCTATAGGCTATCATTGTATTAATAATGACACATGGGGAGGCATCGTGACACAGAACAATTTTTAAAAGTTTGCCCCTCGGCTCACCAATAGCAAATTTTCAAGTCTGCGTTGCCGTTAAAAACATTACGCTAGCAATAAGGTTGAGGATGGTTTTGAAAAATGTAACAGAATATGTACTAGAATTTGTCGAATTCTAGAAACAAACTATAAACTATAACAAAGTGTTTACACTAGTGAATACATAAGCTCCTGAACACGCTAAATCAAGCTACATGTATTAATATTGTTTGGCTTAATTGTTATTTGCTTGGTTTTTAAATGAATAATAGAAATAATCATGCAAACATCTATTATGTGTAATATATACTATATATAAATAAATAAATAAAATATATATCAACGTTCTAAAAACTTGTGTACTAGTTTTGAATGTTCTATCGAGTACTAAGTTATCAACCAAAAACTGCATTCCAATTCCATGTACGGTTTATAAAATGTTTGAATTTCCTTCCCCACTAGATTTCAAATGTCATTTTTTCCATTTTCCGTTGCTAGGAGTTTTCTAAACTCGAGCTGGAAATAGGCGTCCCCAATTTCCACATACGGAACACACACAAAAATGGACGAATAAATAAATAGCAACGAGGCTATTACATTTACTAAAAAGGCAAGGTGATTAAATATACTAAAAATGAGGGGGCGATTAAGTATACTAAGACGTCCAGGAGCCAAAACCTCTTACACATGGAACACGTGTGACTGGCCTTGTTGGGCTATGAGGTATGTGACCGCCTATGTGTGATGATACATACGTGGATAGATGCTCACTGCGTAGCCCTCATATAAGTTCAGCGTACCCGTCACATTGTTCCCTAACCAAAAGTTTTTAACCTGCCAGGTTCGTGTCTGGTCTGCATAAAAGAGCAAAAATTTAACTACCAAATATGTCGCGGAGACAGTTCATGTAGCGCCTGATCTTGTGCGGTTAAAAACGTCAGCCCAGTAAGCACCGCAGCCTTGAAACTTGATGATCGGCTAATCGCGACTGAAATATTGGCAAAAACAAAGATTAAACACAAAAGCAAAAGATTATAATACAATCGAATTAGCCTAGGAAGCGAGCACTGGTGATGATACGCGCTATAAGGCGGACATTGCAGAATGGCCCTGATACTGAAAGTTTAAATTTGCAAATAATTTGCTGAAAATGTATAAAATTAAAATTTTATGCAAATTTTACGCCAACTGAACAATAGGGCACCAAGGGTCCTAATTTTTCAACCCATACTCAGCTTTAGATTGCGGCGACACACATCTGTGCGTTCCTTTTGCGTTATGACCCATTGTTTTGTTGTTTTCTGTTTCAGCAATGCTGCTGTGCAGCTACCTTGAACGAGCTGGCTTAGTTAACGTAAATATGCATAAAATGTTAATTTTATGACATTTTCAGCAAATTTTTTGCAATTTAAATCTCTAAATGCTAATTATCTAAAAATTAGCCAAATTTTTTACTTAAAAAAGTTCGGGGTTCGATGTCAGGGCCCGTTCTTCAACATTTGCATTATAGCGCGTATTGTCACCAGTGCTCACATACTGGTCTAATTTGTTTTTATTCTTATTTTTTACTTTTTTGTTTAATTTTTGTTTTTGCAAATATTTCAACTGGGATTAGCCGATAATCAAGTTTCAAGGTTGCGGTGTTTAATGGACAGACGTTTTTAGCCGCACAAGATTAGGCGCAATATGGGCTGACTCAACGATGTATTTTATAGCTAAAATTTGGCTGTTTTATGCAAACCAGGCATGAACCGGGCAGGTTGTAAACTTTCAGATTAGGGAACAAAGTGAAGGGTGCGGTCGCTTCTTTACAGTTTAGGGACAGTTAAGCTAACAGAAAAGGAATCGGTTGAAATTAATCGGTCGATACATAGTTGTTATAGGAATCTTGTATCAATTGAAAGTACTTCTGAATTTAACAAGATGCATTCGAATGTAAAAATAGCACAGACGGAAATGTTGGTCGACAAATTTTGCCGATTCCTGAACGTCTATTTCGGACTAGTAGGGTGGCTAGACATTTTTCAACACACCGCTGAATAAATTTTGCCCCTCACACCCGCCTGGAAAACGCTCTTTCTTGCTTGTAAGTCACCGAAAGCCCCTGTATGCCCCTCCTCAAAATTTTTCCGTATTTCTAGGCCGCTAAGCTAGCTACGAGCCTAGTGGGATAATCGTAATCGCGGTAATAAACACGATGTTGAATTCGCTATTAATTTAAGCAGTGATCTATTAAGTGTTTATGAAAGGATTTGTGCTAGACTGCTTTTTGATACATTTTCGCACAATTTAAACTACCAACATTGCATGACAGTATTAGACAAGCCCACTAAACGCCTCATGTTTTTAAAAAATGTGAGAAATCTCACAGCTAAAGTTACCGTAATGCATCCAGCACTCATTATGCCGGAGCAGGAGCCGGATTTAGACTACTGGTGGTATTCTGGTTTTTGAACAAACTACACATGATACAACTGATCATTCGTTTTACCGATATTCATGGATTTATAAAAATTACATGACAACAACAAATAAAATATATACGTTAATAACAATAAGCTCGATACTATGCAATTTGATGGAAGTTTCATTTCTAAATATCCTTCATGTTTAACAAAGATTTAACACAACAAGAAAGCGGGTGTTAAACAAACAGCGGTTTCCAAGTATTTGGAGCAGATTACAGTTTCAAAATTATTATCAACAACTGTTAAAATTGAAGCAATCGTAATGAAGGACGGCTATATTTCAACTTTGGACACCGTAATTTTATTTTAAACATTTTTAAATTTATATTAATTGTCATGCGCAACGCTGCCAGTACTGTGTTACCTTGATCACGTGATAATATGGAGTGCGCACTAAATTTTTTCAGGAAACCTTTACCAAAATTAATATGTAACGCAATCGGTAGCTAAATGAGCTTAATACTGAATAGGTTGTTTAAAGTTGAACTAAACCATGACGTCAAGTGGATTAAAACGAACGTTTATAAAAGCAGTTGTACATCCAGTCATACTTTTCGTGCTTCTCCTTTCCGGTATTTTGTTGATCGCCAGATTTATTGCAAAACCTGCACAAAGTGAGTATAAAGCACACACAAAAAAGTATTTCTGAATTTTATTCAGAAAAGTGTTTTCTGTGGCAAATTTGAAAAGTTTTGCTGCTATTTAAGACAATTTTTCTAAAAATAACTGGAAAACGTTTATATCCAGACTTTATTTCAAAACGTTTTTTGAAAACATTTCTGTTATGACAGAAATACTTTTCAAGTGCACCTTGCTAATCATATTTTTCAAATGTAAGAAATTTTTCTTAAATATCAAAAATAATATTTTGAGTGCATATTAATACAATTGCTGCAGATATCTCTACACTTGAGTCCTTTGCTCGTTTTTTTTGGAACGTGTGCATCATCTATGACCCGTTGACGATAGGTGTGGTAGCTTTGAAACGTTAACCGTAGTTTGTTACCGAGATTCATTATTCTTTCTGTAGCGCAATGATAACACAATTGCGGACATCTTCGCGTTTACTAAAATGCCATATTTGCGTGTGTAACTAAATAGCCATAACTGGTGTTTCATCGTGTCAAAAATACAAATGACTTTTCGCGTTTTGAAAAAAAAGTGCTTTTTATATTTGTGCAAAATTACCGTTTCGACGGACGCTAAAAAACGTTTTGAAAAATGTTGTTTTAAAAGCGAAAAGCGTTTAAACAGAGTGTTAAATTTGACACGATTCGTAAGGTGCTATATGTAGCCGTTCCGTTGGACAATACGGCTAGGTTCTTTGTTTAAAAACTTTTTGGAATTCAAGACTTCGACTGCATAGAACGGTACATAAATCATTGTTATTAATCGAATGCTTCAGGTATGACGGTAAATAATTGAACAATATATTGGTTAACATCATTACTGTTCTTAGCGCAGTTGAATACGTGTTTGATACGTTTCAAACCACGCTATGCAGAAGAATTACACGCATTAGGCAGTAACTGAAAATTACCGTTATTCCTTCCCGCAATAAAATTTTTTCCATTCACTACAAGTCTAATTCTATACTACAAGTTCAAGCCACCAGGCTATTGGCTGGAACGTAAATTATATTATATGCATGCTCAAAAGAAGTGTTAAACCACATATGTCTCGCTATTTTTCAGTGCAGATATGCTGCAGTAGTTCGAAATGAAATAAAAATTACCAAATTCAACGAAAATTATTTTCGGCGCATTAGCGATTTTTTCTTTAAAATTTTAGAAAACTGTTTGAATATTGGCACGACTCAATTGTCTTTGCAGAAAAATAAAACATCTTTGGAACTTTTATACTTCAATGTCCGTTTTCCATTGCGAGAAAAAGTTAAGCAGTGAGAACAACGAGCATGTCATGAATGTTTATTATTAGTTCCAGAAGCTGAGATCATACCAAAGTCAGAACCATTCGATGCTGCTGGTGTTGTCATTCCGGCACTATTGAACAATTACAAACGTCTTGACCTTCCAAAGGACCCTGAAATACCAGATGAAAAGTACCACCTTCGTGGAGCAAATCAAAGGCAAAACAACTATGACTACAGTGAGCTTGATTCAGTAGTTTCCAAATTGAGACCGCATAATCGAGTGGGGAACGTCGCACAACGGACAGCGCAACAGGAAAATCGCAAAATACCGTACGCGCGTAAGGGAAAATTTGACGAAAATACGTTTACTAAAACTTGAGATACAAAAGACTGAATAGGAATAATCAATAGAGCATGAGATAAACATTGAACCATACCAGTGTTGCTTTTAAATCCAGGATTTACAGACTGGTTTGAAAATTTATGATCAGGGCGAAAAATTTCATAAAAATTTTTGATGTATCGTATGGAGCAGAGACCCCTCACAGATTGGTAGTACCGGCTAACCGGAAGCAATAGAAATGTTTAATCAATTTCAGATTTTGGAAACCGTTACATTGGTTCATACCTTACATATTTCTGTAACTATTCGGCCATTGTAAAGAACAGGGGTGGAACAGTATTATAAGCATATTCCTAATCCTAAGCCTAAGAATGAGCATATTCCTAAGCCTAAGCCAAACAAAAAATTAATCTAAAGCTTAAGTTTACTCTATTGCAGTACCACAGAAAAACGTTCCGCCCCTGAACTTTACATGGGCCAACTATTTTTAACTCAGATTGATTTTATTATCAATTGTTATGCATAAGTTGCAACACACACCAGCACTACCTTGTTTTTCTAGTGTCAGAACACCTAGGGCAGATACCACCGGCTCATCCTTTATATTCTGGTGCCCTGTCCGAGATGTATAGACAACGAGTAGTATTATGCGTGCGGCCTTAGATTGTAATATGTATATACTTGAAACTTGCAGTTTGCAGTAAACTCTGTCGCTGTCTGTTTATTGTTTTCATGCTCAATTAGTATCCCATACTCGTTTAAGTGATAAATCAACATTAGATGTTAATCCCCGATCTTTAACAATTTGGATATTGCAACTTTAGACGACATTTGCATAAACAAGGTGAAACTTTATTTCAAGTTCTGATTGGTTTTCTTATCCACTAGTATGCAGGACTCATGTACCCCATCTCTCTGACCCCTTTAAAGGGCTGCTTTTTGTTTTTATATCATTGTGAACTACATAATGGGCCTCTATATTAAATCGAAACAATTTTAGAATTTAAAAAAATTTACTTATATTTTTAAACTAAAATAAAATCTCTTTTAAAATGGCAATTTCCCCTTTAAATTGAAAACGAAATATTAACTGAATAAGTGAATTGATATCCATTAAATTTACAATGAAATAATTCCATTCGTGTGTTTGAACTTTAACATTCAATTTAACTTTGAAATCGACTAATGTTAAAGAACATTAAATAAACACGAGTCAACTTTAAAATAGTCACGTATCCCGCCTCTCCAACTGCATTTTTCGTCGACTATATGCGTCGACTGTACAACACAATGTGCATTGCATTTATTGCATATGCACTAGGACAAGCATGTCTTACATGCTTACATTTAGTAATTGAAAACGATTCGAATGCTACTTTTACAGCCGTAAATATAGAATAAGCATATTCTTAAGCCCAACCCTCATTGTAAACATGCCGCAATTGTGAACTGTGTGGAAGCTGTATGCGCGAGCATAGCTAAATGTAGTCGGCTATAGTCCGCCACAGTACTTAATAGAAACCATCAGTTTATTTAGCAAACATAACATTGGCTTAACCTTTAAAAAATAACACCACAACCGTAACATAATCTCCCAAATCACCGAAATCTCAAACCTAGCCATGCGAAAACAAAATATAGCTAACATGAATCCTACAAGTATGCAAATTGACCAAATTGCTCATAATGACATATTCCAATTAGATGTTCCAACACTACCCCAGGGTTAAAAGCGGAGCTGGCATTAACCGGGTGAAACCCAGCACCTACTGCCATTACTGATTCCTTGTCGCTCCCTGACTTTATTGAAGAGAACAAAACCCGTTTTTTCGAACTAACCGAAAATTTTCTAGAAATCCTTTCGAAGTTAATGTTCTCAGATTATAGCATTTGCAGCCTGGCGAAGCGCTGAGCGCAATCCCCTCACATTTGTTTTACAAGAAAAAGTAAACATCGAAACTCCAGAAACGGGAACGAATGCGTATTTTTAAGTTCTGAAAAACTGAGCAGCAATCGTTCCTTTTCGCTGTTTAACATTTTTAGCGGGGTACCTATTACGCTAACTACGCGCGCAGGCCAAGGTAAAAAAATCTGCGAATTTCGCTAGTACTACACGCCCTGGTGCAAGCTTAGAAGGATCAAATTTTTCATAATTTTCCACTTTTTTATATAACCTTTTATACCAGTTTCTTTTGCTGACGAAGTACACGACGAACCTTCGGTCTCGGTCACGTCCAGCAATGCGGGTTTCACCCTGTCGATTGAGACACGCCCCAGGGTTCCGTGTTGCTTAATTGTCTCAGTTTTCTCATCGCGACCGAACACTTGGTAAGGACCTGTGTAGCGCGGTACAAGCGAGTTAGCAGGTGTCGCGTATTTGAGCCAGACAAATCGTGCGGTTCTTAGACCCTTTAGCACATAAAACGGCACATTCTGTATGCGCGTCAGGGCTGAAAATTTATGTACACCCTCGGAAAAATTGCTTAAAAAATCATATTCATATGTGCATGTTACCAATTGTGGTGTATTCGCGGAAAAGAAAACACTCGGTAAACCTAACGACTTGCCATATAAAATATGCGTTGGACTAAATCCTACGTTGCTGATTGCACAACGAATACCCAACACAACCAAAGGGAGGTGTGCAGTCCAATTTGAAGAGGTGCACCGCGTACGCAACGCAGATTTGAGCGCTCTATGAAAGCGCTTTACCATGCCATTCCACGATGGATGGTAAGCAGTAGTCCGTTTGCGTGAAATTCCCAATTGAAGCATTAATTCGTACCACATGACTGACTCGACCTGCGCACCCCGATTTGAAATCAAAACACGGGGAACGCCAAAATGACTTACCCACGTGTTGATAAATGCAGTCACGATTGTCGGCGTTGACATATCTGAAACAGGCACAGCGTCCGGCCACCTAGTAAACCTATCAATAACAGTCAACAGGTATGAACATCCATTGGAACATGGCAATGGGCCTTCGAGGTCAATATGAACCGTGTCTAAACGCACAGAGGTTGGAATAGCCTCTATCAGATGTTTGGTATGCCTCCCGACCTTGGAAGCTTGGCATTGTCGGCAGAGTGTTGACCACAATTTTACATGTTTGTTCTTGGAACCAAATGAATCGCTCTGCAATTAATCGCTGTGTAGACTTTGGACCTGTCTATGCAACATTACGTAGTTCCTGAAACACTTGTTTGCGTAAGGATTCAGGTATGTAACACCTGGCGGCAGGAGTCGTTGCATCACAAATAAGTACTTTACCATTAATGCTCAATTTCTGAAGCGGCAACTTCGTAGATTCAAAGAACCGTTGAAGATTGCCATCCTGCCGCTGAGCGTCACCAATATCTTCCTCACATGTTGAAGCAACAACAAAGCACGACGAACGTGACAATGCGTCTGCGACATCATTATCAATCCCTGAAACGTGTTCAATGACACAGTTGTGCTCTGATATATACGACAACCACCTGGATTGTTGCTGGGTAGCATTTTTCATACCTAATGCGCGTATAAGTGGCTTATGATCACTCCGCACCGTAAATTCAGTTCTTAAAAGCCAGTTAAAATGTTTGCGAGCCGAGTATACGGCTAGCAATTCCCGATCAAACGTTGATTTTTTGCTCTCGCTACAAGTGAGTTTTAAGTTTTCTCAAAATTTCGTGTCAAATCGGTAAGCGGGGCTGCTATCTCAGAAAATTTCGGAATAAACATGATAAAAGCGGCCATTACAATAATTCGACGCAAACCTTTAACAGTATTTGGCTTCTCAAACCCTTGAATTGCGTCAACTTTACGTCATCAGGGACGAAACCCATTCTGCGTAATTTCCACCCCAATAAAATTCGTTTTTGGGACCAAAAACTCACACTTTTCTTGCCTAAGGTGCCGTCCATTCGCATTATGCGTGCTCCACAATATTTCGTGTACACCGTGTGGATAAATGCATTGCCTATTGACGCTTGCCTATTGCTAGGTTTTCAAAAATTTTCAAACGACAACAACTTATTTTCAAAGCTATAAGTAGTTGTCTTTGAAAAATTATTGTCACCAAACTCGCATTTCAGAATAAAATGTGATTTTTTTCTAGGTTAAATACACCTTCTGTTTAAAAATAGTGACGACCTGAAACACACTCTTGAAATTTGAAAATATAGTAACCTGAAACACACTCTTGAAATTTGAAAATATAGTAGTTGTCGTTTGTTCGCTATTGGATGTGTACCTATCGACGCTTGCCCGAAATTTTTTTCAATGCAGCTACTGTGTCTATCATTTTGAAATTTATAGACATTGTCGTTAATAAACCAAAAAAACTATACCGACGACAACTTCTGAATTTCAAATTAGTTTAAACGGCACTGTCTGTTTTATATATCAAGCTAAACGACAGTTGCTTTAAAGACTACTAGTGAGCAGCGCCATGTTTTTAGGGGCGTCCAGGCTTCTAGTGGGACCGTAGATTTTTTGCTTTTTGTAAAGCTTTCCTGTCGGGAAACGTCCGGCCCGTGCGAAGGTGTACATAGAGATAGCGTTGGGGCCACAGCCACGCTCAAGTACAGAAAAACTAAATGTTACACCTTTCATTTTTTACTTGTGGTTGTCCTGGCCGGTGTACCGCTGAATACGAGGTCTGCAAAAACTGCTGTTTGTCCACAGCGCAGACAAAAATACATTTTGGTTTCGTACAATTTTTAAAAATTGGGCCAATTGTCATACAAGCGCTACGTTCCGGCCATTTTTTTCTGCTCATTGTTCAAAACCTCTGAGAAAAAACGTGTACGCAATCGGGGAGTTTTAAATAATAGACCTTTGCATTTCAGTATGTTTTTCCACACCTCTTTTTCAATAGTATTTAAAGAGATAGGGTTCTCAAATCAGCCATCCCCATATTTTTTGGAAAATGTCCGACAATAAAAAATCTAAACACGTGTACACTGTCCTTTTGTTGCATTCTTCAAACTTTCCACGCGTGTTTTAATATATGAATGCATAGACAACAAAAATAAAAGAAAGGTCCCCATAGAACAGGGCTGTAACGAGTCAGCTTTTATTTTTTATCTTTTTAAAAGGCTGACTTCAGGTTTCAGGAATAAGCTCATCCTTGCCGCTTTTACCGCTTGTAGGATAGACTTTAAGCTTTTAGGCTTTGCTTGTTCTTGCTCTGTTCTATGTTGGCAGCATAATGGACATTTTTGAAACTTTTATACTTCAACATTCATTTTTCGTCCGTTTCCGTTATTTTGATCACTATGCGTTTCCCATATCAGTTATATACTACCGTTTAGATGAGATATCTTACAAATTTTATATTTTGTGAAAACCATATTTCAGATGTCTTCGAAATCTTCAAACGGGGCGGAAGAGAGCGAGCTTCACACGTCAACCCAGTAAGAACTGACTTTGTTACAAAACATTAGCGCACAAGCAACAGAATCTACTATAGACACTTCGCCTATATTAGATGCGCGCAGTCAAGATCACCTAGCTACATGTAAAGATCGGTCGTCTGACAATGTTCTACTGGAAGAACCCTCCAGCGAAGTAGAAAGCCCGAGAGGGAAAGCTATATTGCGGTTTTTAAAATATTTATACTTTAAAGTATCTACAATATGCCCAGTCATTTTATAGGTTACCAACTGGGTGTAACGGATAGTATTAAAAAACAAACGTATAGTGATCTAAATAACAGAAACGGAAAACGGATATTGAAGTATGTATAAAATATTCAAAGATGTTTTATTTTTGCCAACACTATTTTTAGACGCGCGAAAGTTCACCGGGCTTTTTTAAATTTTGAAGTAATTGTAGAGGCGCGGAAATTTTTTAAGATTTTGTATGAATTTTGTGCTTTTTATTTCATATCCGACAATTGCAGCATATTTATATAAACGAAAAATGTTTTGAGCGTAGACAGCGACTTTTACTGAAACTGGATATACCGCTACACCTTGGTTGCTAATGTCGGGGTGTTGGATGTTGTATATATACAGTATTGCGTTTGTCTTTTCACGCATAGACATTACTGCCCATGTAAAGTCAGGGGCGGAACAATTTTCTGCTTGACTACCGCCCTGCAACTTGTAACCCGACATCTCGTCTACCCTTAAAAACTATGACGCACCAAAGGACAACTGGTTAACCGCATATAACTTCGCGCTCCGCTTTGACTATAGGTGTTTGTTAGCGAGATGCCTTGACAAGACAATAGGTATCGGGGTCGCTGTAATAGGCTACGACTTGTAATTCAAGCATTTTGGCAACGGACACTGCGACGACAAATACTATAGGTACTGCATACACACGTTTTCAATTCGCAAACATTGTGTTTTCAAGGTCTGGCGCAAAAACCTGAAAAAATGAAACGTGAAAAGGAATCAGACGGGCTATTATGTTTTTGTTATGTAATTCTTTGCTCACACTAGAGATACTTCGAGGTCGTGATTTTTACTGGGGCGGGACTGGTGCCGGTACCAACCGGGGCCAAATCAAAACACGTAGAAATAACTATCAACATGAGCCGGGCTATGGGGAAAATCTATATTGCGTACAAAAATCGACCGGATATTATAATTTTACCGCATACAAGAACCGGACCCGGCCGCACCCCCTGGATGCGCCCTTTGTCATTTTTGCTAGCCGTTTACATACACCATGGCTGTAACCATTGTATCACTGCAGCAATCATTTAGCTGTCATTGATGTCTTTTGATCGATATCAAGTTTTTATTGAAAATATTCGTCATCCTTTAGACAGGTGTTAAACAAATTTTTTGACTTTGGCTATCATATGCTGACTAGCGGATTCAGGGGTGGGGCGGTTAGGTCACTACCCTACAATTTCCCCCCTCAGGAATTTTTTTGATAAAATGATAGTCCCAACCTTACAATTTTTGCGTTTCACTACCACCCCCTCCCCGTTCGAAATTTTTGGATCCGCCTCTGCATATACTGCACCCAAATTCAAGTCCGTAACTGGTATTTACCTCTTTGACCAGGGAATTTATTTAGGTTTTGTTTTTATCACAGCACTACGCACGACGATAAACGCTCTCCTACAGCGAAATAATTTTGTAATAACATTTAAAATCTCGGCACGCGCATGATGTATATTTGCGTTTTCAATTCGGAAATGTGTTTTATGGTGTCAAGAAGCGAACCGTTGAAGGTGTATAGTTGAGACCAGAAGAAATGTATCCAGGCGAAGGCACATCTGGAGTCACGCGGGTATGTTTTTGTCTTTAATACTTCTAATGTCAGTGAAACTGTCCCATATTACTATAAGGGTGCGTCAGGTTTCTGGTATGTCTATAAAAAGTAGGTTTAGATTTTTGATTACATTTTTTGCATAGGCTTGGGTTTAGGCTTAGGAACTTATTTTTACAACGCTTAGGCTTAGGCGTAGGTTTCAGAATACGCTTACGACTGTTATGCCCATAAAAGTCCCATTGGCTGTGAAACTGATGATAAATGGAGATTAACAATGTGTGTGAACGACCGGCGCACCATTCTTTCAACAGCCCGTTCGTTTAAGGATGATACGGAGCGCCTGTGAGATGAACAGTTCCACGTTGTTTACACCAGCATTGAATTCGCTTGATGTGAAAGCGGTTCCATTATCGCTCACCGGTGTATGTGGATATTCGAAATGCGCAAAATCCTGTTCGAGCAATTCGTTGTAGATTGGGATGATACTGGTTGAGTTTGATGGATGCATGGGTGTTTTGAATAGGCATCTAGTATAAGCCAGTTGCTACCTAATAAGTAATTACGTGATCGAACTGAACCTATCTAAGGATGGGTCAAAGCTTTACGAGGATTGCGTTGATGCTCGGCACACGTTGGACAATTCTAGCAAAGAGAGACGATATTGGAGTCAATATTGGGCCAGTAAATGGATGTTCTTTCCACCTGTTTAATTCGTTGTATGCCGAAAGGACCCAGATAAAGTACACCGAGAGCTTTTTGGCGAAGACTTGGCGGAATGACCAGTCGAGATCCATAGAACAGGCAATTTTCGGCGATTGACACCGAATCGGAGATTTTACGGAAAGACGTGATCGATTTATCGTGATCATCAAACTTGTTTGGCCATCCTTTTCCGACGTATCGTTTTAATACATGGCAAAGAGTCGGATCTCTTGCTGACTCTTGCACAACATTATTGTTTTTTCCGTATCCAATGCTGATTGATGTTTTGATAGTTTAGACGGAGTAGACGTCGGCACCATTTTCAATAAAAATTGCGAATATAAAAAATATAAATTTCGATGAGTCCTATTTTTTCTTCAAAATTTTAGAAAGCCTGGAGAATTGCGTTTCTCAAATTTTTAATGGCTGAAAAATTTAATAACTTTGAAACTTTCAAAAACCATTTTTTGACAACAGCATGCATATTTTATATACATTCACAAACACCGAAACCTATACATTCGCCAGTCGATACGACCTTTGTTGGGCAACAAACCGCAAAAGAATTCCAATCACAAAAACTAAAAAAGTTTAAAAATTGGGGCCAACGTAGAAGAGGCGGAACAAGGCATAAAACCAAAAAGTCTAGCCTACAAATATTATAAAACGAAGCCTAGCAATCCTGCAAATATAAAAGATTTTTAGTCGGGCTACCGCTGCCAACTGCCAATATTCAATTATAAGCTAAGAACATATAGTAGAAAAGAATTTTTAAAAGCAGTTGGGCTAACCATAATTTTCCGATAGTTATAAACGACGCCTAATGTAAATAACCTACTCAGGCAGTCAACATTTAAAATAATAGTAAAATGATAAAAATCAGTTGCTTCGAAATTGGGTGAGCTGCAAACGACAACTGCTATGTTTCCTGAATAGCGCAAAGGACAGCTACTAGTAATTTTGAAAATCGTCGACAACGTCTTCTAAATTTGAAAAAATTGCAATCTACGATTAGTAAAATTCAATTTTTTGGATGCTGTGCTTGGTTTCTTAAAGTTTTAAAACTTTAAAATTGAAGGACGTACTACTTGCTGTTTTTAAAATAGTATAAGTCATCGTCAATTGCCGATGCATTTTTCCACACGCTGTACACGAAATATTGTGGAGCACGCATTAAGAGGAAGAAAAATTTCGCGCAAAGGTCGAAGATGCTGGGAAACGTCTTCGCTTGCTATAAGTGCAACATTTAAGTAAGATAAAGCAAACGGACAATCCTTCAGTACGGTATCCATCATGCGCTGAAACGTTTGAGCCGCATTCGGCAAACCAAACGGCATTCGTTTGTAGATAAAACGTCCGAATGGTGTAGTGAATGCCGTTTTATCCTGATCTTTCTCCGCAACTGGTACCTGGTAATACGCTGATACCAGGTCGATTTTAGATATTACTTCTGCCTAAGCGATTTGTGAGATTCCGAATGTTCAGCATCTGCTAACGATCAGGGATTGTGATTTTGTTCAACTGGCGATACTCGCCACAAGGTCTCCAGGGGTTCACGCTATGCGATTTAGGCGCCATATGCAGTGGGGATGCCCAGAAAGATTCCCCCGGCTTACAATTTCCCGCCTCTCCAGGTCATCAAAGTTCTGTTTTGCAATTTTAAATTTTTTGCGAATTAGCCTGCGCGAACGCGCAAAAACAGGTTGAACCGTGGTTAAAATGTGGTGGACTGTTGAATGTTTAAACTAATGTTAGTTTCGCTTTATCAAATAACAAAGAAAATTCACACAAAATCGACTTATGCTTACAGTTTGCAGCATCTGTCACCATAAATACGTCCCTGTAGTTACTGTAAACTTGCTCGTTACAGGGACCTTTAACCGCAGGGTCGGCTTTTTTATCAGATTCCGGCTGAATTAGCCGATAATTCACATGCAAATGTGCTTGCTTAAAAAAATCAAAACCAAGTATTGGCTGCGAAACTTCGGCTACGACGAATTGCCACGAAAACTGACCATTAAGATGAGAAATCTGAAACTCCATTTTTGTGGTTCCAAAAGTCGGCACAGATGTGCCGTTAGCCGCATAAAAATTTTGAATATAGCCATGCGATAAATTTCGGTCTCTGAACCTTTCCTTGCGAAAACTGCTAACACTGCCGGTGTCCGCCAGAATATTACCAATTTCCAGAACAGCGACTTTTATTGTGTACACTCCGGTTCCCGCCGCTCTGGAACCGGAGAACGTCCGTTTCCCTGATATTTTACAATCCACTCGCATGGTTTCTTACATTCCTTGTCCGATTACCTAATCTCTTATGATAAAAACAAAGCTGTCGTTGTACCAACGTGAGCGCGAGCCGGACCTACCGCCCCTAAAGTTTCTCTTACCTTTCGAGCGACCACGGCGGTTCCAAAGATTACCTTTGCAAGGTGTCCGTGACCGGCTAGACTCCACCAAAGAACGCACTTGTTCTGTGAGTTGCGCAATCGCCTTTTCTAAATGATCACTGGTCGAAGGTTGACTGATTGCAGCCGAAATAGACTCGCTCGGGATCTGCTCTATAATCTTATCAGCTAAATCTGCCAATCTCTCTATTGGACCGTCTTCCATCACTGTCAGCGCAATTCGTACCTGCACTGGCACTATTTCCAAAAACAGAGTCTAACAAGTTCCGGGTTTTATGGTGCCTTCCGTTGCAGGTGTAAAGCCACGGAAGGCTTTCGATCAGCGAGGGTTTGTTTGCTAAGTAACTCCCGTAACTGCATTTCCTGACTTTGTCCAGAAAACTTTCAGAACAAGACGCAGCAGACGTCTGCCCTCTTCTACCGGTTGACTTACAACCGTAGTTTGCATGTCATTCAGAGAACACTGAATGGCTAGTTTGATTCCACCAGGAGGAAACTGCATCAATGCATCCGCAATCAAACGTTTCGTAGCCGGTATTTGAAAATCAAGATCATCCTCACATACGGCCTGTAGTGCCCTAGCAAGGCAGTCTAGGTTGTATTCCCATTAAAGTTTTGATACCCCCAACTTCGGCTGACGCGTGTGCGTCCTCTGGCCGGCAGTTGCTGTTGTAGGCAAATCCAGTGGTCCCAGGACTATAGATAGGGCACCGGATATCCGGATATGAAAAATATCCGGATATGTATCCGAAATGAAAAGTGTCCGCCGGATATCCGAAATGCTTTTGCTTAAAAATTTTTTGGAATAATTTGCATGGTTTCACCACCAAAGTAGCTGGAGCTGACGAAAAAATTCTGTATTCAAACCTCAGTCAGAATATTAAACCACATTCTTGCATAATTGTTCCATGATGATTCAAAATCTTTATTTCTTAACTAAAACATACCAATATTGTTACGGCTACGACCAACGGGTACCTCTGCGGACGAATCCGAGTGGTATCCCTCACGGGTGTTCATGGCCGTGGGCCTGCCTAGTAAGCCAACGTGTCTAGCGGATGACGGTCCCCCAGGCGTGACGTCGGGTTTTGAGAGTCACAAAATTCCAACGTCGTCGTACGCCTAAGCTCTCATGAACACTCGCGTGCATGGTTAAGTCGCATCCCCAGCACATGGTTATAATTTAGAATGGTGTGGTTGCCGCTGATTTTCATGATTGGGACTAATGATTTCCGCGCCTAAATCCTGATGAGCACTTGGTCACCTGACAAAGTTCGTGGATTTCACCGAAACACCTATTGCAATTTTGTAGAATTTGGATGCCTAGGTTATTAGTCTATGGTAATAGCGGGCAAATCGATCCGCGCCTCTGGGTTTTTTGCTCCAAAATGGATAGTCTGGTTCACACCATTACTGTTTTATCTCTTGAAATTTCAGCCATGGCCCTAGGCCAGGAATTTTCGTGACTGCTCAGGGTTCAACAAGGAACACAACCTAAAGTTTTGGTTTATTGAATCTGCGCATTTTATTTCATGTGATTACCTCTATGCAACGAAACTGGGACTAATCAGTTTCCTGCTTGACAGCCTATAGTTATTTTGCGCACAGGACGATGGTTACGATAAAATTAGCTGAAAGTTATCGGAAATTACTGACTGAAAGTGAATTTGCAGTTAGATCTCGTATACACCTCTAGATCCCTGCACGCTGGGATAATCTCACCATGACCTAACGTGGACTGGTTGCTGTGAAAGAGTTACGTATTGTTACCCCTGGGTATGCTCATGTCATGGATTTCCGGTGCCGAGCTACATAGGGCATTATCTGTTAAAATGGCAAAGGCAGGGCTATGCATAATCCTGCGCGGCGGAGCTGCTGCGGGGAGGGCACACTGTTGAATGAGCATACCCATGGTTTCTAGAGACATATCCGAGAAGACACGCGTGCGTACCACATGAGTTGTAGGTGGTCAAGTGAGCTAAGGTATTCCTTTAGTCAGCCACAAAGTTGAGGGCGAATTCGCAAATAGGGGTGACAAACCGCGCCTGTTTCTTACAATTATGTATCCTGTTCACTCCTGAGCCTAGGTCTCTCACGGCTGCATATTCAACAGTTTGATAGTCAACGGCGGTGGTATGCCTTACAGCTGAGTTTCTAGGGCCTGACTAGAATCGTCTGAATTCACGGGGCATACGAAAGTTTTGTACTCGACAGGCAGGGCCTTAGCTCTTTTGTTTGACAATTCCCTAATGCTTAGCATCGGGCTGACTTGGCCTCCCTGCTGCCGTTGACACTCAATACTCTCTGTATTACTATATAGATTTTTGTCCTGGCCAGTGACTATTCACTAAAATTCAGGCCTCAAATTTTTACTCTAATCACACGCCTAATGTGTCTCACATGATACGTACCCCTTTACGAGATTGGCAGGAAAGTTTGTGCCTGCGTTGTCGCCAACGCCAGGCTAAGTTTAAGGTAAAATTCCAACTCACACCCCCTTTGTGATACCAAGAAAATCCTAGTGCGGCCCCCTCTTACGTACTTACTTACCCCCTGCGCGCAACGCGCAGTACCCCCCTGACTTAGTCAGCTCCCCGAGAATTTCGAGTGCACCGTGTCGCCATACAGTGCACCGAAAACTCGGTTTGCTGTGTCGCGGCTCGCGCTTCGAGACTGAAAACCGAAGAAAATCGAAACTGAAACTGAAAACTGCAGCCGTGCACTGCGTTTATATACCCTTTTCTCTCAGCACGCAGCCAATGAAATTCTGAGCAGAACAGACGCGGTTTGAGCTATGCGATTGGTTAAAATTAGTACGGCTGCAAAGAGCCAATGAAATTTCACACAAGGCAGACGCAGCGAAGCCACGTGATTGGCTGACAAAACTCAGGTTGCGGGAGCCAATGAGAAAACGTAAACAACTTGGTTAGGCGGCCTCTGATTGGCTGTACGGGTTTACACGCAATCTTAACATTCTCAGCCAAGGGGTGGACTGATAGAATTAAGTCTAAGCGGTGTGGCCAAGGGGCAGATAGCAATCTCGGATGTTGTAGGCAGGGCTGACTGGGTTGTACAACTCCCTCAAAGTACCGGTACGCGCGCATGACTTCTCGCTTAGGTTGTCCATTTCCGCGTACAGGGGTTATCTCACGGTCAATAATTAGAGCACCAGGTTACAATAAAAAACAGAGTATAAAAATTAAAGGCACGACAAAAATAGAAAACACAAAAACCAAACGAGATGTGCTAAAACCCAGTAAAACTAGAGAGCGAAATCCATGTCATAAGCGGTTAAATTATTCAGTGAACTGAAGTCCCTTACTACTACTCTAGCGGTTAGCGCGTGCGTGTAACCCTAAAATTTCTTTTGCTAAACCAACTAATGTACGTAGGCTATACTAAAGTGTCACAAGTTCAAAATCCGCTAGGGTTTCCTACCCAACCTGGCCAACAAAACGACAATATGAACACGAAAGCACGAACGATAAGGCAAACGGATACAAGGCGTACACATTTAAACGTTACAAATCCGTACACTCATAATTCCTGTTAAAGTGTCGAGGCAGCCTTAAGAAAAATTTCTGTGCTATTCCCGAAATGCTTACACTACGACTTCAGCCTAACTCAAGGAACACACACTCTAGACACCCTTAATCGACTCAAAGAGTCCGCCAAAATTACGGGCCTTGGGCTAGCCATAACTTTTCAAGTATCGGTTTCCGAACAGCGGTCAGGGTGGTTTTATTACTCATTGCGATGCGCCGAACCCGATAGGACCAGTCCCAGCCCTAGATTCCGGAAAACGTGATTTTGCATTTTTGGACCGGGGATCCGTAACGTGTTACACGTAAAATTTCGAAAACTTCAAGTGCTAGTAACTTCTTAACGATTGGTCCCAGACCCCGAGTT
The DNA here is from genome assembly GCA_030248215.1 of Enoplolaimus lenunculus. Taxonomy (NCBI): domain Eukaryota; kingdom Metazoa; phylum Nematoda; class Enoplea; order Enoplida; family Thoracostomopsidae; genus Enoplolaimus; species Enoplolaimus lenunculus. The sequence goes on along the minus strand of JASANG010003379.1, from coordinate 54,816 downwards.
AGGGCATTTTTCTTGTTCAGCGTGAAAAGCTGCGTCGATTGATACCAATCTCGATACTCAATTCCAAAATTTGCATTTTTGCATTTTTCGACTTCGGTTCCGTAAATTTTACACACTAAATTTCGGAAACTCTGGATACCTCTAACTGTTGAACGAATGACTTCCGACCCCCAGTCAGGGTATTTTTCTTACTCAGCTCGGCGAGCTCTATCGATTGGTATGGGTTTCAACAGCAGATTCCGAAAATCGCATTTTTGCATTTTTCACCCCTAGAAACCGTAACTGCACATGTAAAATGCTGAAAGTTCGAAAACCCATAACTTTTGAACGGGGGGTCGGGGACCCCAAGTCAGGGTGGTTTTATTACTCAGCTCGATGGGCTGCGTCGAATGATATGGATCTCGACCTCCGATTCCGAAATTCATGTTTTTGCATTTTTTCACCCTAGGATCCGTAAAATTTACACACATCATTTCGAAAGTTCGAGTGACCATAACTCCCGAAAAGGTTATCCCAGACCCATGGTCAGCGTGTTTTTATTTCCCCGAGCGACGAGATCTGTCAACTGGTAGGCCTTCTCAAGTTGTCTAAGAATCCCTATTCTGGCGCCTCGTGTGCCTCTGAATCCGTAAAAATTCGCACGCAAAGTCTTAGGCTGTGATTCGGCATAACTGCTAAATTACTTATCCGTGATCCCTAGTCGAGGTATCCTTATTGCCCAGTTCGGTGAGCGGTATTAAAGGGCACTGGTTACAATTAGTCATGTCAAAATTTGGTCCCAGACATTCCCAGACTGAAATCGGCAGAATTATTGCGCGGGGGTTGTCCAGGGAGCCCCGGGGGTCCCCTCCTAAGTTTGCACCCCTGCCTTAGGTTCGGGCAATGGAATACACAATAAAACAAGGGGATCCTCCCTTCATGAAACTTTCACCAGCCCCCGCTCTCGCTGGAAATAAAACAAAAACTTCAAATCGTTGCCGACGCCTCTCATCCCTCTCAGCAGGCTCGTAAATCTGCTCTATTGTCAGTTATGTGCACAAGAGAGTCATTAAAAGTCTGAGCAGTGAAACGAAAACACGCTAGAGCGCAATGTCAATGCAACACACAGGCCGAAGCGGTTTGATATCTATAGGGGTCCGCTCGGCGGGGCCTTCTTGTCCCTTGGCTTAGGGGTGCGCCCAAGGTTGTACCCCGAGAGTGCTCACCACTAAACAACAGCTGCGAGACCCCCTTCTTCGGTCGACAACCAGAGCCGAGGCCCACTGGGGTGCCCCCTTTTCCTACTACATTTTCACGTCTCGACTAAAAACGTCTAATTTTTTTAAAGTTCAGACATTGTTCGAGTCAACCAGCCTACAATCTTCTAGCGATGCTGTACGTCCATTAATTGATCAATCAAATGAGGTTAAAGAAAAAAAATTTTGAGCTCGTAGCGTTAATTAGAGCCTACGAAACTATGCGAGCGGCAGCAACCGAGAAAGATTACTCAGGTCTCGTATGGGGGGGAAGGGAGAAGATCAACCTACATTCCTAAACCAGGCCAGGGTTGCCGATGGCCAACCCACGAGATATACTAGCCTAATCAGCCGTTTGTGAGCAGCTCGCCCCCCTTCCAATCTCTAAGCACGGGGCGACCCCCTTTTTTCAATGTCAATTCAGTTTAAAATGCTTCTCAGAACGTTATACTGCCGCGGTTGTAAAATCTTGCGGACGTACATAAACGATAACAAGACTAAGGTTATTGAAACAGAGACGCAACTCGGGACAATCTAGACTCACAAAGAAAGAAAGGGCGCACGAGAATAGGGTTCACTTCTGGCTCCGTCTGTGAAGTCACAGTAACCGCGGCGTGTGGAGCCACCCTTATTGAACAGGCGTCGAGCTGGGCCCGAAACCCAAACTATACTCACCCTTCCCCGCTAGTTACGTTGCTCGACCCCATTTTTCAAGAATTTCCTTCAATTGCACGTAAAACTAGTAAGTGTGGTTAGACTACAGAATATTGGGGCGGCAGCCAGAACTAAGGGTGTTGGAATGTCCCTAGGTAGGCTCGACGAACTCCGCGTAAGACAATTATGCGAAAGGAGCAATACCAAGATAATAATAGCAGCAGTAATAACAACAACAGCATAGCATAATTCAGTAAACAGCATAGCATAATTCAGTAAGGCACCAACATTAATAATAATAATAACAATAATACCAATGATGACAATAATAGTGACCATAGACAGAAGTTCATAGCAGTAACGCTCCTAGTACGCCAGACCCCTCGAGTCAAATTCCTTTAGTCATATGATCATTTCGGGTCTCTAAGAATGTCACGACTAACGGGATGTGTCCCTGACACCTCTTGGAATTTTAATTTGGCTATTTTGTGCTATCCCTTATCTCTGGAAGGTTAGTAGCCCTCCACTCCTAGTTTCTCTTTAAACAGAACTTGACAGCGCTTCAAAAGCATTTCCATTTCGGTAAAAACTCCCTATTTCTACTTTTGAGCCAAGTTTCCACCCTCCTGGATAACAATGCAGTCAACACTAAAACACCAACGACAACAACATTGAGAAATGTATATATGTAGGTATATAAGCTCCATGGAGTTATGCAAACTTAAGGCACAAGCATAATACATGCTTCATCACAGTCGCCAATGATCCGGCTGTGGCGGTGGGCTATTGTTCCCTTACAGCGTGAGCGCCAGGAAGTGAATGATTTAACTCCGAGCAGCGCGTTTTAAGGTCATGTCAACTGTAATTTAGCGTTTACCCATATATACGCGAGGTAGAAAATAAAGAGATGTGGTGGCAGACGCAGGCTGCACCCAGCTGTTGTAGAGCGCCAGCATTGCGCATACGTAAGTACACCAAAGCTTAAAGCTGGGTTACAGGGACGTGATCCGCTCAAGCTCAGGCTTTTGACACACCAAGATTCAATGTTACCTAGACCAATTATATGCTAATACAGCTTGCAGAATTACAGCGTGTTTATTCTGAATTCCTGACGCACATGCATGCGAGTTCCCTAAAAACCCTCTCCTTCTCTTAGAATTTTAATTTTGGCAGTTTGTGTAGACCCTTATCTCCTGAACGGTACGTCCCTGTGCCTGCGCTGCAACCGTTAAATCCATAGCACTGACACTGTTGCTAGGCTCGAGCCTAACTCTAAGGGAGGGAGCGCAGTATTATTTTATACCGCATAATGAGCGCAAAAATTCTTTAGGTATAGCCTAATTGTCTGGGGCCGGAAGTTTGAATGTGGGTAATCGTACAGTGTCAGTGCGACCAATGAAAAAGGAGGTAATCTCAGGCCAGAAGTACCTCGGCCCATAGGTACCTCCAACTGCTATACAGCAGAGAGCGACTGAGCCTCCTGGGATTCCTCAGTGTTATTGTTTGCGCGGTGCCGCCACTATACCAACGCTGCCGCGAGTTCCATAATCCGCGCCCGAATGATAGGATTGTCCGGAACCTCGATTCCCATTGCCTCCAATATTGCCAAGGGTTTTCCAGAGTCCTCGCGATCACCCTCCCTTGGCGGTCCAGCCTCTTCCCTGCGTCGCCTTTGCAGCTCCTCCACCCGCTCGCTCTGTGTAAGTTGCATCGGGGCGAGTGGATGACCATCAGGCAAGGTCGGCGGATTAGCTGGAAGAGGGGCGGGAGTCAACTGGAGATGGCGGAGGTCCCGGCTGAATGGGGCGGTCGAGCATCTTTCGCATTTTCTGGACCAGTGGTGGTAAAGGCAATGGTCCTCCGGTGAGCAGACAGCGCTCAGCGAGCTCATGTTCGGTGATGTTGTGGAAGTGGTGGGTCAGGTAGCGGTGGTAAAGGTACGGGGCTTTAGTAGAATAAAACCCGATCATCGCTGCGTAACCCTCCACGACTACACGAGCGTTGTTGGAGAGCTCGCTGAGGGGCATCAGCGGGAGCAGGGTGACGCGCGGGTTAGATTGGCACTCCCTCGCAAGCTCAGAGACGTGCGCGTGTACCATGCGCGCCACGGTGTCGGGGTTCGAATAGTCGGCCAAAAGTTCTTCGAAGGGTCGACCACGGAGTGCTCCCACCTGCTCGTAGTAGTACCCACCCTCGCTCCTCGGATCGGTAGTGCGCCTGGTCCATGGAAAAAGGGAATGGTAGCCACCGCAGATTGTGATGCGGACCACCAACGGCGTAGTTACCAACCGTGCGATTCGGCAGAGCATCGGAATGTCGGCACCCGGGAACGCGATGACAGCGACATCCGGGTGGCCGTAATATTCCGCCCATAAGGGGAAGGCCGATTCGTCCCCTACGATGATGTGTCGCCGGTAATATTGGTCCCCGTGATCGAAGTGCCGCGCGAGGTCCTCAATGGCGCGGCCGGCGAAGTTGGTGTAGGTCGTGACGAGCTCCAGGGTATTCTGGACCCCGTAGACGTCTTCGCCAATGCCGAGCGCCGGATCCCAGGGGTCACAATAAAGGACCTGGTGCCCTGAGAACCCACGAAGATGTTCCCGCATCCCCGGAGCAACAAACTTGTGGTATGTTAAGGCATAAACAAGCGGCTCTAACATCGTCTCGCGCCCAAAGCGATGAAACGTGTCACGGGGAGGCAGGATGCCAATACAAACGTATTGTCGGCATTCTGACGCCGTCGCCTTCATCCAGCTGGCGACAGCGCTGTCGTCGTGGCGTATGAAGTGCCACGCGGCGCCGAGTGCCTGGATCATGCACCAAGCCGCGCCCAGTGGGGTTTGAAAAGCCAACCCCACGAAGAGTAGGCTGAGGACCTGCGCGGTGCCAGGTATCGCTGTTATCCGTAGGACAGGGCGTGAGTCGTTGCGAGGGGCCGGGGGGCCAAAATACACGCTGAGAGGATAATCGGAGACGGGGCCGTCGCCATAAACCTCGGGGCGGTGCTGGGATTGGCTCTCTTCACTGTAGCCGTCATCACCCCCATCTTCAGCGTTGTTATACCCGCGGAAACCTGCCATGGCCCTGTCGTTGTTGTTGTTTTTGGCGATGTTGTTGTTGGTCGTGTCAGTGGTTGCAGTGGCTGACGCGGTTGTTTGATGCTGTTGTAGTAATCGTCTCCGACGGTTGTTGCTGTTGTAGCTGTTGTGATATGGTTGTTGATGCTGTTGTTCTATTGCCGTGAGCGTTGCTGTCGCGGTGACTGTTGTTGCTGAGGTTGTGGTTGTTGCGAGTGTTGTTGCCATAGTGGCCGTAGTTGTCACTGCAGCTGCGGTTAGTGTTGTTGTTGTTGTTGCCTCTGGTATTGTTTTGTATAGCGATTGTTGCTGGCTTTGCTGCTGTTGTTGTCGCGGTTCCTGTCCTTGCTGCAACTTCTAAGTCATGGTCACACACAAGAAAATAAGAAGTACACAAACATATGCATGGGCACATGCGATAACACAATCCCTATGGGGAGGTATCCCACACGTGGAGGTTTGATAGAGACGCAAGGAAAAGGGCAATGGCCCAGAGGGCGCGCGTTAGTCCGAAGAGACCAACGGGCGGATATGTACGACCGGCTGCAGGGTCGGTGGTAAGTAGAATCGGACCGAGGCAGGCGAATCCGGTGTACAGTGCATCGGCTGTGCGATCACAGACAGCGCCTGGGTACCGAGGATCCGGAGCAGTAACGCAGAGGGTGGTTATTAGTCCACCAGCTGGGTCGGCAAGGGTACGGCCACCAGTCCGGCAAGTGTCGGGCGAGCGGTACCCTGAACGAGTTGGCGGTCACATGGGACAACCGCAAGTGGCGCCGGCACGTGGTTATTACAATCAGCAAGTGGAGAACGTACGGCAGGCGATGCGAGAAAGTCGTCAAGTGGAACGACAACAGCAGCAACAACGGGCGTCGCGATCAGTGGCGCGCGATAATCAGTGGGTGACGCAGGAGGAATTGGACGCCTATTATGCGGACGTCCCTCGTGAACTGCGTCGAAAACGCTTTTAATGGATCGGTAATAGACGTTTATTGGGGTTATTAGTCGGTAATGCTGCGGGGTGCTGGGGGTTGTACTAGTACGCCGGGTCGTTGGAACGGAATCTTGTGGAGTGACTCTATTTGAGCTGTTATGGGGCTGTTAATGTGGTAATGGTCGTCGGGGGTAATGTTAAACGGGTGCTGGGGGTGCGCTGGTACGCGGTTTCGTTATTTGGTTGTTATTGGACGCATTGGCGACATTGTCGAGGGTCGTTTGATGGTCTTGTGATTGTTACTCGGCGAAAACTTTAAAACAAAATAAAAATAAATAAAAGGAAAGAAAATGATAAAAATTGTTATTTGTTTGTTATTGTTAAGTTTGTTATGGTGGATTTACGCTTTTTAGCGACGGCAAAAAAGGCAGTAAATAGGGCCATAAAATTGGTTCGATGCCAGGGTCGGCATCTGTGCCGAAGGGGGGATGTAGGTGGCTGTGCCACACTTAAACCTATTTCAAACTAAAAACTAAAACTAAAATAAAACCCTATATCAAAACCACACCTTAAGGGAGTCCCTGGCTCCACCTAGTCTCTCTTAGAACTTAAGTTAGGCTTAGGCGTTGCTACAAGGCGTAGAAATTGGTAAAACTATGCTATGGCGGCTGTGTCCGCAATGTAAACTTACCTGGGCCCTGCGAGGCCATTGAATAATGTTGTGTAATGGGCATGGCTATAATTGCGGTTAAGGACATAGCTAGGCTATGTCAGCACCAATATGGTGCTTTAATATTGTGAGTGTCTCCGGCGTAATTGTTGTTGTTGTTGTGAAACCGGATGTGTGGCTCTCGACCTCAACCGCATTGCGGACACCCAATTGTGGGTGTCGGCAAAAATGCAAATGAGGTCGAGATGCCAATATGGGTAGCCAGGACCGGAATCATTATTATCTTCCTGGCTGGTAGAAACGGTTGCGGATTTTGTGGTCTTAATTTTGGTGCGCGTCAAATAGTTTATTTTACCTAGTTTTGTTGAACTTGTACGGGTCGCGGTAAGTAAGATTGAATCAAATTAAGTTAAATTTAGTCACGGTGGCTTAACATGTGAAGGAAATCAGGCGTACGGTTACAGGTGTATTGCGCAAGGCGCGGAATTTACCCAGTATCGGATACTGGTGTCATGTGTTAAAGGAAACTTGGGGTATTAAAGGAAACCTGGGAAAAGTAGTCTAATAAATCTAACGGGGTTAGATTTGTTATTCTACAACGGCTGGGCCAAATCTAACGGGGTTAGATTGGTCGGAAATTTGGTGTAACTCTAACGGGGTTAGAGTACACGGTTTAACGGGGTGTAATTCTAACGGGGTTAGAATTGCACGGATTCTGGAAAACGGCAAAAGTATTGGGTACGGTAAAGCCAGTGGCTGGATTAAATCAGATTCAGACGTCGGCTTTAAGGATTCCGGCTCGGGTTACCAGTTAAATTGCATAACCTGTGATTTGCTGGCCTTAATTTTGGGTATTTTGTGTCCTACGGGTTGCGGGTACCAGTTAAATTGCATAACCTGTGATTTGCTGGCCTTAATTTTGGGTATTTTGTGTCATACGGATTGCGGGTTGGGATTTATAATAAACATTTACCGGCCGCGTTTTACTAAATCAGAGCGATAAGCATACATCGAGGAAAGAACTATACAGGCGATACAGGATACAGGCTTAAGTCAAAATCACGAACTTCTCACAGTTCCGATTCTTTAAGGTTTCGGTGCGTTTTTTTTTTTTGGTTTTGGTTTGTGTTTCCCTTGGTGGGCGGTTTTTTTGCCCTTCCTAGTACGATGTTACTCACAATTTTCGTCCAGCTTACTAGGTCCTTTTGCTTGCAAAAGATGGGACCAGCTCAAGGGTTGTGCGACTGCAAGAGTCGCCTCCCAAAAACTAGTACTTTTCCAACTCTGAAGGGCTCCTTTGCACCGGGAGGGGTGCATGGGAATGACCCGAGTTGATTTGTTTGTAATTAGTTTTATGCAACCACGGCGAGCTGGATCGGATGGATCCGTCGGCCACTCTTCTTATGTGAAGTTGAATTATCTTTCTAACAAGCGCTGTAACTTGAGACTTTGCCCGCCACATATCAACTGTAATGCTCAACTAAAGTTCAGTTGAAAGGACTCATTAAAATTAATAGAGCGAACTCTGCTCACAAGACATACTGTTAGATAGGAAAATCATCACGGGTTTGTACCCGGCCTAGTTGAGCTTAGGCCTTTCGACAGGGTTCGGCGTCGGGACTCTGCATTAAGGTTCAGGCTTCATGCGAGTCGTGGGTATCTAATGTTCTGCTCCTCTTCTGTTTATAGCGTCGGGCGTAAGCAAGTCCTGGGGTCATGGTGTCTCCAGTGGGCCATGTAGGTTAGTAAACCATAACTGCGCATTAGACTTTGAGCAGACTTGGGGTTTGAGTATTTTTGGACTCATTGCTCCTCGAATAGCGGGGTACACGCTTAATCAGTGAAACCTTAGCAGTCCCGAGGGGCACCCGTGCCAACGTGGGACCGAGAGGATAGTGCATGATGTTCTCTAAACCTTGTTGAGATTCTACATTTTTGGGCTTCGTTTGCTCAGGCCGATTTTCCAAATTAGGGGCTGGGGGCATATGTCTACGCAGGTTCTTAATCGGGTATGCGGATGTTCGTGTTGGCCGCCAAGAGGGCCATATTCCGTGGGGGTACGGTGGCGCGTGACGGTTCTAACATAATTCCCACGTGATTGGGACGGCAAGGTGCATTTCGTTAGCGAGGGGTCTGAGTAATCGCTAAGAGGCATCCTGTCGCGCAAGTTCTAAGGACGCTGCATCCCTCCTGGGGCTCCTATACGGTTCGAAATGCACCTCGTTCCGGTAAGGGGTTTCTTAGGCCTAGGTTGCTGCGGCTGCATGAGCCGCTTTCCAAAAAAGGTTTAAGCATCCAGCTTAAAAAGGGACTCCTGAGCACAAAAGTGCAAGACAAAAGCCCAGTGTCGGGTTTTATACAATTAGTATTTACATTTACCGAAGCCGGACCAAATGGACTGTAAAACTAATTAGTTTTACATGATCCATAAAGTATTTCGATCACAAGCGTCATACTTATGGTCGCTCCAGGTATGGGCATGTGTACTATTGTACACTCCCTCGAACCCCAAATTTGCGAACGAGCGCCAGTATAGCCGGGCGCAATGGTTTAGGAAGGGATAAGGACAGCAGGTGTCGAGATAGCAGAGCGGCGGGTACAAAAGATACCGGGGGAACCCAAACTCATGACTTAGGTGCTGGTACGTCGAGTTACAAGCTATTCTGGTGCGAGTCTGTGTCTTTTAGCGTCCATAATTAGGGTCGGCTCGTAGTAAGGATGGCTTTGTCCGATTTAGGACGGTTTTTTGAAAACCGTTCGGCAAAAAGATAGCCCATGGCTTACAGGTCATGCTAGACAGGATTGCTGCTGGTGCTGACAGGATACAGTTTAGTTGGCAATTTAAATAAGGTCCGAACTGATTGCCTCACAAGCGTTGTACCTAGAATGAACCTCTAGGAGGCTGTATGGTGAGATTGTAGCATTCCTGAAGTTTTAAGGTTCCCAAGTATAACGGAAGTTATTGCCACGGAAACCGATGTCGTCCCCTAGGCATGGGTTCCTGATGGCCAGGGTGTCGGTGTAAGGGTATAATCTTTTTATCACTATATCCGAGGTGCTTGCAAGGTGTGCTAGCGAGGTGCCGTTCTCCATAAAGATCGGAAGCTGAGCCCAACGGGGTATATCATGATGTTCCGGCTAAGTCCGTTATACTACACGCTTGAGTCGACACGCCATGGTAGGTTGAGCGTCGACTCGGGGAGCCATTTTCCAGCATATTTCCCAATTTATAGGTGGTGAGTGGGTTCCTATGTAGAGCCGGGGTCATTCAGGCGTCGTCTGGGGTCCCGCCTAAGTGCTAGTCGGCCTGACAAATAGGTGTTTGCAACAGGGTAAGTTTTTGGCGGGGTCTTTAATTCTGGAGACTGTCCTCCTCCTGACGGTTTAAGACAACACTAGCATCAGGTTAAACTGGGTTGTCCTGTACTGGGTGGGCCTGAGGCCACAGACTGGAGCGGTCGCAGGGACCGCCTTGCAAAAAGGTCAATTCAACTGTACGGGTATCCAGATCTTGTCGCACGGTATTGGACTCACCTCTTTATTTGACGATCACTTTCTGGTGGTCTTGCCGGCTAATCATAGAGGTGCCGGCTCTTCAGGTCAGGGTAAATTATCTGCCACACCAGCGCTACACTTAAAGGAAGACCTAACATAAACTCTTGGTAAAACCAGAGTACGTGTACATGCGCATAGGCGTAAAATATTTTTGGTCGGGCGAAAAAGCCGGGTTTGTCTAAATCAGGCGTTGTCACTGTAGACACGAAGCCCTAAGAGCCCCCGGTATCTACACCACTGCCCTTCCTTACGTGCATAGGGTACCCAGGATGTGAAATAAACTGTTAGGTTACCGTTTCTTACCAAGACCGGGGCCGAATTTGACCAGATTCCGCGTCAGCGATAATCGATAATCACGGACCCCTATGGTGCTCACGAGTTGTGCTATACCCATCAAGTGTTCAGTACGTCCGCATGAGCACGCATCGGTATTGGGGACTATAACCTTGGGGGGTGTGCCGCACGGCGGGAGACGGGTCGTTAGGTCTATAACAGACGGGGCCTATCCAATTCAAATGCTTGGGTGGGCTATTCGCGGGATTGTATCGGTCCGGGACCGATTAGGGTACGTGGGGCTAGTCGGGTGGGTATTAGGCTTATAGCCTTCCGCCAGGGATAAAAGGGCCGAATCCGTGGCCGCTTGTCAAAAAGAAATCCAACTAGAATCTCGCCAAAGTTGCGTCACGATAAGGGAATAAGGTGACAAACCTATAAAGAAGGGAGCCAGATTATCTGGCACACAAGTGTTATACGTACCAGGTTCGTTATTACAACGGACCATGGTACCGAAAGAAATGCTAGAGAAAAGAAAAAATTTTAAGTTCAAAAAGGGGCCAATTGCGATCAGAGGGGCATATAGCGTCAAGGATCAAGGGATTGGCACAAGGCCGTGCTCTTGGGGTCATAGGGCGATAAGGTTCCGAGTATACAATGGACCTAGTGCACTAGCCAGGCCGGTAGAGTAGTATATCCGGTGGGATAGGGAGTGGGGCCTGGCGGGACGTGGGATAATGTCCCCGTCAAATCCACGAGGCTGCACGAATTAGGTTTTTGTATTCAGGCGGGTCGCGCAGTTAGGACGGGAGCGCAACCAGGAGTTAGCGTTGAGGTAAGCCATGCCTCTCCGCACTCTATACTGGGTAGATCACAGATACAGGAATAGGTTTCTACGGCTCATAAGTTCCAACAAGCCGATAAATCATACGTTGCAAATAGAGCTCATATTCAAATTCATATCCTACAAGAGTTCCGAGTCCAGATATCCAGTAGCACAAATGGTCTAAGCGATTCCCAAGATAATCAAGTCCAATTAGATGTCCAGAAAATTCATTCCATGAGCCTAATTCATTAGAAGCATACGTCAATTCAAAACTATTTCCGGTAGTATTGGTCGCCGGGTGACACTGTTTCGATTTGAGCCTGGTGTGAGGTTTGGGTCAAGCGGCTAGATTCAGGTCCTCGAGGACCATCCGAATCGTAAGGATAGGTAAAAGACTTTTAGTTAACTCACTAGGATAGTTCTGTATAGAACTATGCGTTGCTTCTGTGCCGACGTTTTATGATCCTAGATAATTTTGGTCTTTAGTCGGACACCTACCCTCAACTCTTTTGGTTGGGGCCTGTGATTTGGGTTCAACACCCCTGGGGAATTCAAGAAACATTTTATGTTAATTCATTCATCATAAAAATTACAGTTCCCCATGGGAACACGGAGCTGCCCACCCCTACCGACTGAGGGTGCGTTATCTCGTGACCCAATGGACCAACTGGGCTGACCCGTACTAACTCGGCACGTTTCCTACGTCCGGCTTTCCCCGGTACAGCTGATTCAAACATCACAATAACAAAACAAACATTACGGCTCTACCGGTGTCAAGCGGTCCGAGTGGCTGCCAGGAATTTCAGATTGGGAACCGAAACCCTCAGAGCGCACAACCACCGAACGCGTTGAGCTTGGCCTTCAGGAAAATTTTTTCTACGGTCACTTTCGGGTTGACAGGACTATTTTGCCTTGAAAATAATTTGTGCGGCTTATCATGTGGGTAACTACCCTTAGCTCGAGCCCAGGGTTTCCCAGTAGGATTGGAACTGCCTACAGGTGGGTAATTCCAGTACCCACCCTAGAACTATAGTTCCCACAGTAGCAGTATCCCCATCCAATTTACGGAAAGATAATATCAAAAGATAATTTTGGTCGTCCTGCCCCTCCTCGGTTGTGCCGTCAAAATACTAATAAGCAAATAATTACATTCATTCAAGCAGTCAATCCTTCCAAACGAGAAAATTTTATCCTAAACCACACCATTACTGAAAAACTACGCACAGGAATTTATGGGTTGGTGTGGCCTCAGAATCCTGCCTCCCGCACGATGGATTCCCCTAACTTCTCGAAACGGGACTGGCGAGAATTTCTGATGGGGGCCGAATTAACTGTGTGGTGACCCGTGGCTTCTCCTTTCCCGTGGTCACATCCTTTCACCCAGTTAATTGGGGTTATTTGGGGAGAGAGGGTCGAGTGTTAGTCGTTCAGGGGCCGGCCACATCGTCCCCAGTATTAAAATTAAGTTTCCAACCGGTGGTAAGTTGGTTCTTCGAAACTCGACGCCCTCTGGTAATTTTCTGACGCTTCGACACGGTCCCTCCCTCAAAACATAGTCCCCGGTCAGCGGGTTGCGCACCCCACCCCCAAAGCACAAATACTTCGGGAAGGTTCCGAGTCCCCACGTGAGTTCAGTTTGTTCGCACTTGCGCAATCGGTTCCAGGATCGCGTGCTCAAGTATCACAGAGTGTTCTTGCATAAACCGCATTCATGAGTGGCAATTTCGTTTAGTCGGGGGGGGGGGGCGTCAATGGCTAGAATAAATTAAGGCACCGACTAGTGGGGTGTTAATAGGAGGTTCATAGTCGGGACTGGTTATAAACATAAGTTTCACTTTTCTCAATGGACGGTCAATCGGTTGACCGTTCATGCGTTTCACTAGCGCTGACATCTCTTGGGTTTATCGGGTTAGCGTTGTAGCAGGATGGGGCATTGTCCGTAAGACACTCCATACGTGAGAATTATAGTTGTCCACACGAGCCATTCAAGCCCTGTGTCGACTGGCTGGACCCAGCGCATTGAGCGCCCAGCTCACTTTGTCGCAGGGACCTCTTACAGGAAGCTCAACTGTCCGGCATGGGCGCGCCGCTCGTAGGATAATGGTGCATTGCAGCTCAGGGTTCGCTCCCTTACACAGCCAGAATTTCCCTCCCATTAGGTTGACCAGCCTTAGAGAGGTACGTTCCCTCGAAAACCCGTTGGGATTGGTCAGACCCCGCCTGATCCCGAGGTGGCGTTGAAAATGGCGAGTTAAAATTCATTCCGCAGGGAACCAGCATTCCAAGTAGTGCAGCACTCGCATGCCCCCTATACTAGACTACGCACATGCCACACAGTTGCCCTGTCCCTTCGGTTGAACAGTCCGTGTGGACATTGAATTTCCTGGTACGTTATGCGGGATTCACGTAACCATTTGTGCGTTTGGTACCTGTTTTTTCACCAACCCATAGCAGGTGATAAATACAATCCATGCGTATAGCTAGCTAGCTTCTACTTATCCATATGGGTAAGTATCAGCTGTAGCTATGGATTGCTAACCGTTGTTTTGCTACCCATATGGTTTTCTTATGTCTTTTGCACCAACACATATGGATAGCAAATTATTAGTTATTTTTTGTAAAAATATTAAACGATAAAAACGTAAAAGACAAATCTAGTGTTCTCCTTGCTGTTACAAGCAAATTATAAGAAGGATTAATACTGCTTTTGTATTATGTTAAGGTCCTGGTAAAATACGCCTGTTTTAGGGGATTTCGCAGGCATATTGTGCAGGTAAAAGCTGCCTATACTTTAAACATTCCATATAAACAAATTTATGGGATATTTTCTGTTTGCATGCCGTTTCACAAAATTTCGCTCATAACGGACAAGCAAGTCTCACATGATTGTGTGCCCAGATTTTCAACAAACAAATTATGTACAACTCGTTATCTATAAGCAGTCCTAACTTAAAACAACACCAGGAACCATTGGGACCTACTCGAGTGATTAATCCGATATTTATTTATGGAAATAAAACATCTACCAGAACTGTGGACCCACCCTACACAAAGTTTAAAAGAACAAATACTAGCTATCCAAACAAGCAAAATAACACGACAAAACAAACATTTTAAAAAATTTCTGTAGCCACTATTAAAATAAAACCCATATGGTATCTTGCGGACAAAACCGCAATCCATACGGGGTGTAATCAAAATTTTAGAGCTATCCATATGGGTATCTCGACCGAAAGTACCACTAGCTATGTAGTACTAATACTTACCCATATGGGTATCGTGAAAATACTTGTCACCAAGTATGGGTAAGGTGAAAAAATAGGTACCAAACGCACAAGTAGTAACGTGAACCCCGCATTATAAGCTACAAGGTGCTTTATTCGAAGGAGGTAACATTCGTTTGGTTTTCATGGGCTTGGGGGTGATTTGCGTGAGTATCGGCATCGGTTTCATTGTAATTGCACGCCGATGTCCGATAGGCAGCTCAAACCACAGTTGTAGATACCTTGTTACGTACGTAATATTTAGGTGGGGTATGAAACATAACTGCCAAGAAAATTATTCTGAGCCGTGATATCCACAGTCCCCTTGGACAAGCCAGGTTATGCTTTACAAAATGGGGTAAGCAATTCATTCACATATTAGGATGGGCGCCGCATCCGTTCATCAGGCTGTGTCAGGTGCTCCGAGTTACCCTGTCTGTAATTGGTCAGTCAAACAGCTGAGGTTTGACAGGCCTACTCCATGCTTTGGGCGATAATAGACTTGAAAAATCCTTGTAAGGAAAATATGAGATGACTAAAATCCGTTGTGGGAGCGTTGAGTCCTACACTTTCATCTAATAATTGAGAACGGAGAGTTAATTCGGAGTATTCAACACAACACAGGAGATCCGGAAGACGTGAGTAACCCTTACCGATGAGAAAGGGTTCGTTTTCACCGTTCAGAATATCCACTCTCAAAAGGATTTCCAAACTCGTTAATTTCATACACACGTCTCCCGTATATCCGTTAGGGCAAGGCAGCACCATGTGCTGTACGGGGAAAAATTCTGACACATGGAAGTTTCTGCGTTGAGATTTCGGTTGAAAATTGCATGAGAGTCAGTCTGCCGGAGTTGTTACTTTTATCGCTGGGTCTAAGGTGTGGTTTTAGCATGTTGTCGATACACCCAATCGAAAGGTGCACGCTGTTTAATATGTAGTCTCAATCTCAACGTTGTTTGTGTGATAGCCGAGGAACCGCAGTCGACGCAACTGTCCCCCGGGTTATGTGAGTGTTCTTGTGCGCCCCTTCCGTCGAAGGTTGGGTTCCTAGATAATGTGAGTAAGTGTTTTCTCAAGAAAGTTTCCCGGCGCTAGCGAATATGAGCCGGTCTTAGATGGGACGAGCGCCATACGTAATTAGATTATTAAGTGTTGGGAGTTGGTTGAGCTATGAACCATGTACTCAATTCGAGTAAATGGTGTCCAGCTGAAGAATTATGGAGCAGGGTTTTTAAGTGCGCAGAATGAAACAACGTTTTTAGAACGGACGCTCAACAAGCTCCCAACAGAACCACAATATGTACATATCACATGCTAACAAAGTCAAGGAACAGATACGTAACCGCGAGCAGGGTTGTTCGATTTTATTTGGTTATGATGAACAACCCTGCACCGCGCGATTAAACATACACAAGTAAGTTTAAATTTAAATTCGTCATGGGCTGCATAAAATTTGCCTAAAGGGAAGCAGCCTGTGGTGCGTGATCGAAACAATCATACTACATAACCTGAAGTTTGGTGGGCGAAAGCCGTAGCTGCTCGAATTTTGCCTAAACCTGAAGCAGCTAGTCCTTAGATTTTAAAATATACTTCTTTAAACAATTAGTACATAAAGTGGGTGAGCGAAAATTAGACCTCTCGAAGTTTTGCCTAAATGTATTCGAGAGGTCCCTAAAATTCAAAAACACAGTTGGATTACAGTTAGATAAATCATAACTCTAAAGGAATAGCGGCAATCACACAATTAATTCTGGGGGATGTGGTAATTTAAATGACAGTGGCGTGTAATTTAACAGTCACCCACAAGAGACCACTGTAATAAATTTGTATGGAGAATCGAGCTCACGGCGTGGCCCCCAAGTGTTACGGCTGCGACCAACGGGTACCTCTGCGGACGAATCCGAGTGGTATCCCTCACGGGTGTTCATGGCCGTGGGTCTGCATAGTAGGCCAACGTGTCTAGCGGATGACGGTCCCCCAGGCGTGACGTCGGGTTTTGAGAGTCACAAAATTCCAACGTCGTCGTACGCCTAAGCTCTCATGAACACTCGCGTGCATGGTTAAGTCGCATCCCCAGCACATGGTTATAATTTAGAATGGTGTGGTTGCCGCTGATTTTCATGATTGGGACTAATGATTTCCGCGCCTAAATCCTGGTGAGCACTTGGTCACCTGACAAAGTTCGTGGATTTCACCGAAACACCTATTGCAATTTTGTAGAATTTGGATGCCTAGGTTATTAGTCTATGGTAATAGCGGGCGAATCGATCCGCGCCTCTGGGTTTTTTGCTCCAAAATGGATAGTCTGGTTCGCACCAGTACTGTTTTATCTCTTGAAATTTCAGCCATGGCCCTAGGCCAGGAATTTTCGTGACTGCTCAGGGTTCAACAAGGAACACAACCTAAAGTTTTGGTTTATTGAATCTGCGCATTTTATTCCATGTGATTACCTCTATGCAACGAAACTGGGACTAATCAGTTTCCTGCTTGACAGCCTATAGTTATTTTGCGCACAGGACGATGGTTACGATAAAATTAGCTGAAAGTTATCGGAAATTACTGACTGAAAGTGAATTTGCAGTTAGATCTCGTAACACCTCTAGATCCCTGCACGCTGGGATAATCTCACCATGACCTAACGTGGACTGGTTGCTGTGAAAGAGTTACGTATTGTTACCCCTGGGTATGCTCTTGTCATGGATTTCCGGTGCCGAGCTACATAGGGCATTATCTGTTAAAATGGCAAAGGCAGGGCTATGCATAATCCTGCGCGGCGGAGCTGCTGCGGGGAGGGCACACTGTTGAATGAGCATACCCATGGTTTCTAGAGACATATCCGAGAAGACACGCGTGCGCACCACATGAGTTGTAGGTGGTCAAGTGAGCTAAGGTATTCCTTTAGTCAGCCACAAAGTTGAGGGCGAATTCGCAAATAGGGGTGACAAACCGCGCCTGTTTCTTACAATTATGTATCCTGTTCACTCCTGAGCCTAGGTCTCTCACGGCTGCATATTCAACAGTTTGATAGTCAACGGCGGTGGTATGCCTTACAGCTGAGTTTCTAGGGCCTGACTAGAATCGTCTGAATTCACGGTGCATACGAAAGTTTTGTACTCGACAGGCAGGGCCTTAGCTCTTTTGTTTGACAATTCCCTAATGCTTAGCATCGGGCTGACTTGGCCTCCCTGCTGCCGTTGACACTCAATACTCTGAGTATTACTAAATAGATTTTTGTCCTGGCCAGTGACTATTCACTAAAATTCAGGCCTCAAATTTTTACTCTAATCACACGCCTAATGTGTCTCACATGATACGTACCCCTCACGAGATTGGCAGGAAAGTTTGTACCTGCGTTGTCGCCAACGCCAGGCTAAGTTTAAGGTAAAATTCCAACTCACACCCCCTTTGTGATACCAAGAAAATCCTAGTGTGGCCCCCTCTTACGTACTTACTTACCCCCTGCGCGCAACGCGCAGTACCCCCCTGACTTAGTCAGCTCCCCGAGAATTTCGAGTGCACCGTGTCGCCATACAGTGCACCGAAAACTCGGTTTGCTGTGTCGCGGCTCGCGCTTCGCGACTGAAAACCGAAGAAAATCGAAACTGAAACTGAAACCTGCAGCCGTGCACTGCGTTTATATACCCTTTTCTCTCAGCACGCAGCCAATGAAATTCTGAGCAGAACAGACGCGGTTTGAGCTATGCGATTGGTTAAAATTAGTACGGCTGCAAAGAGCCAATGATATTTCGCACAAGGCAGACGCAGCGAAGCCACGTGATTGGCTGACAAAACTCAGGTTGCGGGAGCCAATGAGAAAACGTAAACAACTTGGTTAGGAGGCCTCTGATTGGCTGTACGGGTTTACACGCAATCTTAACATTCTCAGCCAAGGGGTGGACTGATAGAATTAAGTCTAAGCGGTGTGGCCAAGGGGCAGATAGCAATCTCGGATGTTGTAGGCAGGGCTGACTGGGTTGGACAACTCCCTCAAAGTACCGGTACGCGCGCATGACTTCTCGCTTAGGTTGTCCATTTCCGCGTACAGGGCTTATCTCACAGTCAATAATTAGAGCACCAGGTTACAATACAAAACAGAGTATAAAAATTAAAGGCACAACAAAAATAGAAAACACAAAAACCAAACGAGATGTGCTAAAACCCAGTAAAACTAGAGAGCGAAATCCATGTCATAAGCGGTTAAATTATTCAGTGAACTGAAGTCCCTTACTACTACTCTAGCGGTTAGCGCGTGCGTATAACCCTAAAATTTCTTTTGCTAAACCAACTAATGTACGTAGGCTATACTAAAGTGTCACAAGTTCGAAATCCGCTAGGGTTTCCTACCCAACCTGGCCAACAAAACGACAATATGAACACGAAAGCACGAACGATAAGGCAAACGGATACAAGGCGTACACATTTAAACGTTACAACTCCGTACACTCATAATTCCTGGTAAAGTGTCGAGGCAGCCTTAAGAAAAATTTCTGTGCTATTCCCGAAATGCTTACACTACGACTTCAGCCTAACTCAAGGAACACACACTCTAGACACCCTTAATCGACTCAAAGAGTCCGCCAAAATTACGGGCCTTGGGCTAGCCATAACTTTTCAAGTATCGGTTTCCGAACAGCGGTCAGGGTGGTTTTATTACTCATTGCGATGCGCCGAACCCGATAGGACCAGTCCCAGCCCTAGATTCCGGAAAACGTGATTTTGCATTTTTGGACCGGGGATCCGTAACGTGTTACACGTAAAATTTCGAAAACTTCAAGTGCTAGTAACTTCTTAACGATTGGTCCCAGACCCCGAGTTAGGGCATTTTTCTTGTTCAGCGTGAAAAGCTGCGTCGATTGATACCAATCTCGATACTCAATTCCAAAATTTGCATTTTTGCATTTTTCGACTTCGGTTCCGTAAATTTTACACACTAAATTTCGGAAACTCTGGATACCTCTAACTGTTGAACGAATGACTTCCGACCCCCAGTCAGGGTATTTTTCTTACTTAGCTCGGCGAGCTCTATCGATTGGTATGGGTTTCAACAGCAGATTCCGAAAATCGCATTTTTGCATTTTTCACCCCTAGAAACCGTAACTGCACATGTAAAATGCTGAAAGTTCGAAAACCCATAACTTTTGAACGGGGGGTCGGGGACCCCAAGTCAGGGTGGTTTTATTACTCAGCTCGATGGGCTGCGTCGAATGATATGGATCTCGACCTCCGATTCCGAAATTCATGTTTTTGCATTTTTTCACCCTAGGATCCGTAAAATTTACACACATCATTTCGAAAGTTCGAGTGACCATAACTCCCGAAAAGGTTATCCCAGACCCATGGTCAGCGTGTTTTTATTTCCCCGAGCGACGAGATCTGTCAACTGGTAGGCCTTCTCAAGTTGTCTAAGAATCCCTATTCTGACGCCTCGTGTGCCTCTGAATCCGTAAAAATTCGCACGCAAAGTCTTAGGCTGTGATTCGGCATAACTGCTAAATTACTTATCCGTGATCCCTAGTCGAGGTATCCTTATTGCCCAGTTCGGTGAGCGGTATTAAAGGGCACTGGTTACAATTAGTCATGTCAAAATTTGGTCCCAGACATTCCCAGACTGAAATCGGCAGAATTATTGCGCGGGGGTTGTCCAGGGAGCCCCGGGGGTCCCCTCCTAAGTTTGCACCCCTGCCTTGGGTTCGGGCAATGGAATACACAATAAAACAAGGGGATCCTCCCTTCATGAAACTTTCACCAGCCCCCGCTCTCGCTGGAAATAAAACAAAAACTTCAAATCGTTGCCGACGCCTCTCATCCCTCTCAGCAGGCTCGTAAATCTGCTCTATTGTCAGTTATGTGCACAAGAGAGTCATTAAATGTCTGAGTAGTGAAACGAAAACACGCTAGAGCGCAATGTCAATGCAACACACAGGCCGAAACGGTTTGATATCTATAGGGGTCCGCACGGCGGGGCCTTCTTGTCCCTTGGCTTAGGGGTGCGCCCAAGGTTGTACCCCGAGAGTGCTCCCCACTAAACAACAGCTGCGAGACCCCCTTCTTCGGTCGACAACCAGAGCCGAGGCCCACTGGGGTGCCCCCTTTTCCTACTACATTTTCACGTCTCGACTAAAAACGTCTAATTGTTTAAAGTTCAGAAATTGTTCGAGTCAACCAGCCTACAATCTTCTAGCTATGCTGTACGTCCATTAATTGATCAATCAAATGAGGTTAAAGAAAAAAAAATTTGAGCTCGTAGCGTTAATTAGAGCCTACGAAACTATGCGAGCGGCAGCAACCGGGAAAGATTACTCAGGTCTCGCATGGGGGGGAAGGGAGAAGATCAACCTACATTCCTAAACCAGGCCAGGGTTGCCGATGGCCAACCCACGAGATATACTAGCCTAATCAGCCGTTTGTGAGCAGCTCGCCCCCCTTCCAATCTCTAAGCACGGGGCGACCCCCTTTTTTCAATGTCAATTTAGTTTAAAATGCTCCTCAGAACGTTATACTGCCGCGGTTGTTAAATCTTGCGGACGTACATAAACGATAACAAGACTAAGGTTATTGAAACAGAGACGCAACTCGGGACAATCTAGACTCACAAAGAAAGAAAGGGCGCACGAGAATAGGGTTTGCTTCTGGCTCCCTCTGTGAAGTCACAGTAACCGCGGCGTGTGGAGCCACCCTCATTGAACAGGCGTCCAGCTGGGCCCGAAACCCAAACTATACTCACCCTTCCCCGCTAGTTACGCTGCTCGACCCCATTTTTCAAGAATTTCCTTCAATTGCACGTAAAACTAGTAAGTGTGGTTAGACTACAGAATATTGGGGCGGCAGCCAGAACTAAGGGTGTTGGAATGTCCCTAGGTAGGCTCGACGAACTCCGCGTAAGACAATCATGCGAAAGGAGCAATACCAAGATAATAATAGCAGCAGTAATAACAACAACAGCATAGCATAATTCAGTAAACAGCATAGCATAATTCAGTAAGGCACCAACATTAATAATAATAATAACAATAATACCAATGATGACAATAATAGTGACCATGGACAGAAGTTCATAGCAGTAACGCTCCTAGTACGCCAGACCCCTCGAGTCAAATTCCTTTAGTCATATGATCATTTCGGGTCTCTAAGAATGTCACGACTAACGGGATGTGTCCCTGACAATATTCAAAAAACTTGAGATAGCGTGATTTTTATAGGTAAAATGACTTTGTATTTTTAGTTCATCTTAAAATTAACCCAGCGAAGCCTATGTTCCTTTTAGGGGCGTAACCAAGATTAAACGTATCCCTAAGCCTAAGCAAATATTGCAATAATAGAATCCTCTACGACCCTAAAAGTAACATGGGCCTGAGTTTCTGCATAATTCGATATACGGCTGGGTTTCACACAGATCTAACACTAAATTTACCTCTGGGACGTTTTAGTTGTTTTATTTAACAAAGTTTTTCTGAGTTAACACTTCGTGAATCCGAGAATGATGATAGCAAGTTTACTGAGAACAGTATGATATAGACTACAGATGAACACCGGATATCCGGTCCGGATAAGAAAAATGCCTAAGGACCCGTACGTTACAATTTGTCCGAACTCCCCACATAAATTTTTGGTGATAAAATGTCAACGCAAGTATTTAGTAGCCTGTAGCAATCTTCTAAATTGAATACCCAGTACTATTGAGGTTCTGTAGTGACTAGTGAGTGACCCGAATAAGAGGGGGGATTGATATTTATTTGACCTCTCTAGAGAGTACCCCCTGTTATTCGGTCACGGACTGTTATTTATGTTTAACCCCCCTTCCCACTCTTCGTTACTGTCGGTATTGCAACTATCCGTTGAATTAACGTTTATTTGCCGTGTGTCAATGGCTTGAGCGATAATGCAAGGTTATACTTAGAGATGTAGTTTTAAAATTTAAGTACGCCTTAAAGATTCGAACTCAATTTTATTTGGTGTTGGACGCATTGATGCGCTGCAATTAGGGATAATTGACATTTATAGACTCTAATTAAGGTTTAGGGACTCTATCTGCTTACGGAGTCGTATTAGGGATACTGACTCCAATTGATTGGGGCTCAAAATCAGGACCCCCTGTTATTACCACTACTCCAGAGGGTACCCCCTTGTTATTCGGTTACGAACTGTTATTTATTTTTATGCCGTCCTCGGCCACACTTCGTAACACATATATCCGGTATTGTAACTAACCCTTGAATTGAATGTTTATTTGCCTTGTATCAAAAGCTTTAGCCATAATGCAAGGTTATTATTAGGAACGTACTTTGAAAACTTAAGTACGCTTCAAAGTTTTGAACTCACCTTTATTTGGTTCTGGAGTCTTATGCGCTATAATTAGAAATAATTGACATTTATGTACTCAAATTATGGTTTAGAAACTCTATGCGCTAACGGATTCTTATTAGGGATACGGACTCCAATCGATTGGGACTCAGAATGGGTACCCCTCTTATCCGGGTCACTACAACACTGGCATAATAAATACCGATTTTTAGAATTGTATCTTTTATGTTCCTATCAATTTGCTTGAGAGCCAGAGTACTTCCTTTAGAGCAACAAGTTAAAACAAGTGATTAGGAAACGAAATTTGAAGTTCGGAAACTAAAAAAAATCTCCAAAATTGAGGTTTGGATATCCGAAATAGAAAATTTCATTTCGGATAACCGGATAAATATCCGGCAAAAATTGCCGGATATCCGGATATGAAAAAATATTTGATGCCCATCACTACCAGGATCTGGGTTAGGTTCGATACCAGCAATCAGTGGTAGAACACGAAGGTGCGAAGCGTGCCGGACGATAATTCTAATTCTATAGTGAACATACACACACATTTTAACTGCATTTTCTGAATGCAGTTCACCTGATTCAACTTGTTTAAATTACAAGAAAAACATTGTGAACAACACAAATACCAGTACGTGTAACCAAATTTTTGGGCGCGTGATTACTGGAGAAATTATGCGTAAGTACACACAATTATAAGGTAAGGACCCTACACCTAAGCATAAGCCACCTATCCTTGGCGATCCCAATCTTATGATTGTGCGATGGTAACTTTAGAATCGGTTTAGCTACACTGGCATAGCCGTGTTCTGGATAGGATTTCCGCGCCCAGGTCTGAGTGCACTTGCATTCACAATCCTTGTCCGTAATCACCGGACACATTTCTGGTGTTAAGAAATCACTAAATTTTTAACCTGCTAAAAATCGACCAGCCAAATACATGGCTGGACGGAAATAAAAGAAAATTCGGGACTAGGAGACTCATATCCTCGCGCATTCCTGCCCCTGGTTAAAACTTCTGTCTACCGTGGTGGGAAATTTTCTCAACCATCCGGTGGGCAGGCAAAATTCAAAGCGCGGGGAAAAATAAATTCTTGGTAAAAAGGTATTGGTCGAAAGGAAAAAAGAAAAACGGGACCCGCACCGCCTATTTTAAGGCTATAGAAATTTTACTTACACAGAACATTCGAAACTCCCTGGATCAAAAATCAACCGCAAAAAGAAAAGAAAAAGAAAAGAAAATACCCTTCCCCAGTCTGGACAATAATAACAAAATTCTGACTCGGACTCGCTCGGTCGCGAATCGAGCCAGTCCGCGTCAGAGTCAACAAAAATGGGGATTGACGCGTCAAAAACAAAGATAATAACAACTAGAGAAAACAATTATCCCAACGCCTAATCTGCAACAAAATATTTAGGAGCTTCCAGAAAATGTGTGGGTTTACCCATGTAAACTCGGCACCTATATTTTATTATTAAAAAACAACACTATTAACCACGTTAAATTTTGGGCTCATTCATTCCCTTGTACCGCTGACACCTCTGGTCACCGGTACCCGAGAAAGCATTTTGCGAAATACAAAATTTACCGCAGCCGACTTCTTTTATGAAGCCGGCTACACCTATGAACAGGAGCCCAACACAAAAAATAAAGCAACACTGGTAGGCACCAGTTAAAGTTGACGTGCCATACTGGCAGTTTGACGATAAAGAATGCAAACTGAATGCCTAAACTGTAGAATCGGCAGCGGCTTTTATACCCTGCCGGATGGCTAAAGCAAATTTCATAATTAGAAGCTTATTTGCACAAGCTTCTTAAAATTTCGTAAAATTAGCATAAATTTCCGAAAACCGGCCAGATAGTTATAGGCGAAAATTTTCGGATTCGGAGCGAAACCAACAACAACAACAAAAACAAAAACAACGACAACAACAAGAGCAACAACATTGCAACTGGTAACCCAAAATAAACAAGGAACCGGAGGGGAAAAGAAAAATTATGAAAGAACAATTAAGTCAGCGTAGCAAGAGGTTAACATGAGATCTGAGATTTCCAGCTGTTGAAATAAACGCTAGAGGAGCGCCTGACCCCGTGCCACTTGCTAGCGTCCACGGGGTTATCGTCCGCACCGCGTCTCAAGTGTAATAACTGCCAGCAGCTGTGGCCCAAAGCAGAATCGCTCCGCGATAACCGGGCAAATTTTGCAGAAAACCTCAAGAGCGCGTACCCAGAGGCATCCCTACAACAATGACCTCGATATAATGCTGTGAACGGGCAACACCCGCGCAATTGGATTGCTGGAAAACATAGCCACGTAACTGGATTCACCAATGTTAACCAGCGATTGACCTTCGCCCGATGCATTTTGCATTTTGCGCAGCTTAAAGGTTTTCGTTTGCAATTTATCGCAAAAATCTAACTCCATCCTTACCCTTTTGCCTCGCGAAGGTCTGTGACTAAGAACTTTAGTACCCCTCGATGTATTTGTGTTAAACCGGCCACTTTGGTTTATAATTTCGCGCGTTGGCGTACAAATTATTCGAAAACGGTGGGTCCCAAGATGTACTCCGCCATACCAGCGGGTCACAATTACAACTACATTTATGGCCCCTTTTAGTTCAATAGCGTTCAATAAACGGCGGCCCGCCCCAAACTCACCGTCATTCCAATAGTGTGAATCGAATTTGTTTCATCGCCAATACGGTAAGCATAAATATTATGCGTAGCTCATGCGATCTTGCGGCTAGATGCCATTAAAGATCGGAGAACTACCTGCACTTCCGAAACCGAGAACGCACCAGCTACGTGAGCTTGAAAATGCTCCTTAAAAGTTTAGGGCTGACCACAGACCAACAATGATTCAGAACACTTGCATGGCTACGTTTGGGCCTGGATTCGATTCGACATCGCCAGCAACCAGCAATAGATGTCTCAGCGCACTTGCGTGAGCGGACCCTATTTGTTCTATATTAAAAATCGAAACCTTACCCGCTTCTTACATTTTTACATGCGCAACAAGCAGGAAGCGTGCATTTGGCATAGCTCGTTCTGCACGAATAGCAACTGAACGCGCACTAGGTTGAACGCATGTGTATGGGGAGCAAAGTAATGCGACAAAACACGAAAACATAAATAAAGCAATGCAAAAATCAATTTTAAATTAACTTTATTTTGCGAAATCTGTTGTCTTCTCTGCCACGATCGTTTGTGCCACCGTCGTGAGCGGCGTCTCGCAGCACTCACAATCGGAGCACATTTTGTCAACTTTTTAATAAATCGACTATGAATTACGAAGCCCGCGATGATGTCCATGCTCAACGACGCCAACACTATGCCGAGAGCAAACACGACAGCACGGGTGAACTCATGTCCAGTTGGATAACGGAGCTTGCTGAATGAGTACCTTGCATAGGTGCTTCCCGAAATTTCCGAACATGCAATCGTTGTAAGCAGACGGGTTGCATTTAACACGGGGTGGGTGTGGCTGGCTAACAACTGGCTCTCCACGCATTGCTACCACGTATTGATCACGTCGGGGTCATTATTTTGTAATCATGTCACAGATGTGAACAGTGTCCAAGCTGTATGCGTGAGCATAGCTAAATTTAGTCGGCTATAGTCCGCCACAGTGCTTAATAGAAAA
Organism: Enoplolaimus lenunculus; assembly: GCA_030248215.1. Classification (NCBI taxonomy): domain Eukaryota; kingdom Metazoa; phylum Nematoda; class Enoplea; order Enoplida; family Thoracostomopsidae; genus Enoplolaimus; species Enoplolaimus lenunculus. The sequence continues at coordinate 28,378 of JASANG010003379.1, read as the reverse complement.
CAACAGTTTATTTAGCAAACATAACATTAGCTGAACCACTTAAAAATAACATCACAACCATAACTTAATCTCCAAAAACACCGAAACCTCAAACCTAGCCATGCGAAAACAAAATATGGCTAACATGAATCCCTGCAAGTATGCAAATTGGGCCAAATTGCTCATAATGACATATTCCAATAAGATGGTCCAACATCATTGCTGATGATAGTGTAAACTTACAATAGTGGATACAAAAATTTATGGCGGGGGCGGACATCAAAAATGTTGCCAAACTATTGAGGCATAAATAAAATAGCTTCGTAGAAATGGGGAAAATTGCATCAAAACATATGTCATGTGCCTCGACAAATGCAAAGCCGTTAATGGATGCTAAATCAAGTGTTAAAAGAGAACATGATTGTTTTGTTAAGTATGCTATGCATCAAGATTTAACATCTAAATATTTTTATATACCACAACTTCTATGCAAAATATTGACGATGGCGAAACGTTTAATGGTCAAAATATTGGCCCATGTTAATACGCTGAGAGCTGTGCAACTTCATTTATGTTGAAGCTAGCGGCCATGTAAAGAACAGGGGCGGAATAGTATTACAAGCATATTCTTAAGCCTAAAAGCCTAAGCCTAAGCCAAGGATAAGAATGAGCATATTCGTAAGCCTAAGCCTAAGTCTAAACCAAGCAAAAAATTACTTAGTCTAAAGCTTAAGCTTACTCTGATCTAGCCCCTCAGAAAACGTTCCGTTCCGATCTTTACATGGGCCAAGCTAGCAATATAACTTTTACTTTTCAAAATCTTCATTGATCGGTGAGAAAAACTGAGATGAATGAATACTAAATTATTATTACAACTGCAACCAATGTAGTGTCAACTTGATACAACCTTAAGAGTTGATTTTTGGTAAAACCGAAGTTCGGCGAATAGCGTATAATTTCCTAAATACAAATCCTAGAGATAAACGAAATTCATCATTGTCAATTTATATTTGTACTTTCCTACGTGCTAATGATTTCAATAATCGCCAGATTGCAGTTATTTCATTTTTAAAATGAAAGAGAATACTTTATCTTTGTGAAATAATGTATTTATCAAGTTTAATCAATATACATGCATTCCCTACCACGTTAAGACGTTCTCATTTGACTGGGGGAGTTAATTTTCAGCGGAGTTAATATTATATGCTACATCGGCTGTATATTGTAGCATATAATATTAACCCCTCTGTTATTCGGTTACGGACTGTTATTAATTGTCAACCTGCCCTCCGCCACCCTTCGTTACTGATATATATCCGATGTTGCAACTATCCGTTGAATTATCCATTTTTTGCCTTGCATCAAAGGCTTGAGCGATAATGCAAGGTTATACTTTGGAATGTTACTTTCAAAACTTACTCGTTAAAGTTTCGAACTCAACTTTATTTGAATCTGGAATCATTTATGCGCTACAATGTTGGATAATGGACATTTATGGACTCTAATTAGGGTTTAGAGACTCTATCCGCTTTACAGGGAAAATTTGCAGCTGCGACGTTAACTCGAAAGTTTTGTTTGAAACCCATTTCCACAAATTTGCAGCTGCTAATGCAAGTCACAGTTGTAAAATTCTCGCTACAAAACCTGCGCGCGCGAACAGGATATACGTTTCCGTACACATAGTGAGCGCTAACAATACGAACGCATAAAAACTTATTCGATAAACAATTAATTTTTCAACCCACGGTAAACTGAAATTGCCCACTGGGCAACATAAGTGTCTGAGACCCGTTTTGCAAACTTTGGATCTTTTTTCAACAAAAAAACCGGCGAGAACAAAACTGTTAGTCGCGGCGCAAACGCTGCCAACGTTACAACGCTGCTAAACACTTGCCATCCAATGTTTGCCCCCTGTATCGAAACAGATGAGTTCGTCTGAGTTGTGGCTGAAACAATAGCTGCTACGAAAATGAGCAGAGGATAAACGGAGCTGAACGAAATTGAAATCACCAAAACAACCAGCCATATTCTACATTGCCTGAGCGCGTGGCGCCGTTTGGTTTCAATTGTATTTTCAATGTTTCTAAAATATGATATCGGCATTGCGCCAGAAATTCGACGAATTGCTGACGGAACAGTGTTTCCAAATGTAACCTTCACCGAAGAACAAATGCTACCTAGAGCAGGGACAACCATACCCTCGTCTCCGGTCGATTCATTTGATGTTGCATTTTTTGGCGGTGTTTCGGACCTTTCGAAAGTCTTTGATCCCCAAATGCAATCGATATAACTTGATCTACGCCTGTGTCCACAGTCACTCTGTATTCCGGAAGAACTTCGCCGACTGCTGTAGCCATCAGGTATTGAAAGTCGATTATCTTTTGACATACTGCGACATTTAATAAAACTTTTCTTTGGTTTTGGTTCTTCACTGACGAGTTGCAATTGTTCTGCTGGTGTTGTTGCATTAGATGGCGCGGTTCCGTATCCAAACCATCGATACCAATAGCTTTCTGTTGTTGCATCGCAACAGTTATTATTATTATTATTATTATTATTATTATTATTATTATTATTATTATTATTAATATTAATATTATTATTATTATTATTGTTGTTGTTGTTGTTGTTGTTGTTGTTGCCAGATCCGGGGTTGTACTTCTTACCGCTGCTATCTGAACGTTGAGTGGCCAACACGATATTTGTTGCCGAATTTGCTGACGTAGCTCCAGGTGCGACTAACTGTGTTTTCTCTACAGAACTGAGAGTATTTGCTGATTTACTGGTACGTCCACGCGGTAAATGGCCTCGTTCAAAGATGGGCGGCGACAAAAATAGAGACGAGTTGTTTGCTGAAGAACGGCGATTATCAGACAACTGAGAATCTGTCAATCCAAGCTTTGAAGCGGATACTTTGTGTGTTGTGACATCTTCATCTCGTTGCCCTGAGATGCAATTACTTGTGAACATCGAACCTCGCCTTGCACCAGCTGGAGACCGAGACTGACACCTCTGTTTTCCAACGAGCGCTGGTGTTAATGTTTTAGACGTTTCGACGCTGGTAAAAGTTGTCGGGAGTAAACTATACCGGCGTGGTGTGACAATGGCTGGGGTAAATTCATCAGTAACACCAAGGGACTCGGTTGCATGTACTGGATTAAATTTGCGGCAACTTTCGTCACTAAAATGACTCAGATTAGAGTCACAAGATCGTCGCCTGCGTCCTGGACTTCGTGTACCCCGAGGAAGTTTCAGATTTGGCCGTTTTGGTTTTCGTAGTTGGGCTGCGTTTGAGCACCGACGGCTCGATGGAAAACTTTTCAACGATCCGCTCAGGGATCCGCTACCGTCATCGGTCAGCGCTTCACCATTTGTTGATGCTACAGATGGCGCGCCGTAACGATGCGAAGAGCCCCGTAGAGTTAAGCTTAAAATGCTGGCTAACGAACCACGAGGAGTTTGAGATGGTAAATAAAAATTTAGCGGAGATGCGTCCCGTGATACAACAGCCCTAAAACCCGAATTCGACAAGAATTCTTTTGAACAGTTTTCTGGCAACCTATCACTTTGCCTTAAAGCAACGGTGTATTGTTCTTCGTTTAGAACATTATCGGCGCCAACTTGATTAGGACGAACAACGCATTGGCTGCTGAAGCATGCACAACCTCGGAAACGATTTGGTTTATAAACGCGGCTGTTATTATTATTATTGTTATTATTATTATTATCGTCGCTCAAGGTGATATCACGATTGACCATTGCATCGTTTGTTTGATCTGTAGGGTTACGATTGGCTTCCTGAGAAACAGATGGTTCTTCAGAGTTCTGCCAGGGGTAGATCCAAGACCAAAACCAACCGCTAGTGGTGACTGTTTCCGTTTGAACTGCATCTGCCGAAGTTTGGATAATCACAGGCTCGTCTCGCCTGGACGTTTTTCGAATGCTAGAATTTGTAATTTTGACTTGTGGAGGGGTGCGAATTTTTCGATTTTTGTCTCTCCGCCGGCAGATAGCAAACAACTTACAACAGTTGCAATCGTCGCGGGGATCGGACCGTTTGTCGTTAAGTGATCTGAAACAGTTATTGAATATAATGCTTAACATAATGAAATTGAAGTCATGATAATCTGTTTGGAAATATTCCCTATAATAATGAAACGTCTGTAGGAAAGCTTTTAAATTACAGAACTAAGTAAGTTAATTCAATCGTTATTAATAATTTTGCAAGATCTGAATTTATAGTTAGTATTGTCTTAAATTAAAAACAATTACGCCGTAAGCGTTCATAAATATTAATAATAAGCTTCATTCATAGGCGTTGTAATGAGGCTTGCATTAATGGACAGCGAATATAACACACAGGACCCTGTCTTGGATTACCCACCTAAAGCAGAGTCCGGGTCCTTTGGCAGTGGTGAATTAACGGATTTTGCTCGAAGGATCTAAGGTTGGGCGTTAGCTCCCATCCTTAGGGAAAGCGTCGCCGACCGTCACCATACGGTATGGAACGTGAGTAATTTGCGTTCGATGCCGCACCGTAATGTACGGTGACGGACGGTGACCAACAAAAGTATAGCGTTACCCTAAATGTTTGCGTACCGTGTGAGCGAACCGCACCGATGAGTTTCAATGGAAGAAATTTTCGTTAGCGAAGCGAGCAAAAATCTAGACATATTATATGTTTTATTTTACCTACTTATACTAAACTCAATTTAGTGTGCGTCGCGGTATCCAGGGTCAAAATAGAGGCATGTAAAACAAGAACACCTCACAAGCGAAGCGCCTAAACAGCCAGACATGATTTTAGTATTAAATCCTAAAACAATTTTAATTTGGTTATATCCGGCGCGTGATCCAATCCCCAAAATTGCCGTTAGATCTCCCATGCCCTGTAGACGAAAATACACATAGATTCATTTCGTTAACACAGTGACTGCAACACGTAGTGGTTGAATTTCGCGAGCGAAGCGCATGACGATACAGCCTGACGCATAATGTCCAGTTTTGAGTATATTAAAGTTTTTAACATTGATTTTATTTCCATGGTCGATTGTTTAAACAGCAGCAACCGGGCGCGGCGTTAGGGGCGCTAACCGCGGCCTTCAAAACAAGAAACATGAGCACAAATTTGACTGAAAATCGACGATATCAAGACAATTCGTCGCCCGACAGTTTATAGTCCAAAATCAAGCCACATCAACAATTGTCGTCTATCATTATACATTGGCTTAGCCTTAATGTTATGCTTAGGATGCTGCTTAGGCTTGCCGTAGATTCAATGAGGATGATCAATTTGAACTCTAGTTTTTTTGCTGTACCTTAATACATTAACGTAAAAATTAATCTATTTCAAGTCTAAACTACCGGATCGAAGGGAAACCGAAGTTGAAAGTAGGTTTGAACAGACCTAAAATATATCACAAAGTTTGTAAAAAGTGGACCAAACGAAACTCAGCTTCTCCCTGACCAAAATTTGGTTTGCATGCAAAAACCTGGCTACAAACATGACTTTAATTATACGCATACAAACAATATACTGACGATATCATTTCTGTGTTTACTTTTAAATTTTACTATTCGCATCAATCGTCACATACCTGATTCGGGAATTTTCGTTCGAAGTCAGCTTTTTCACCAATCTTCGTTGTTTATAGCCAATAAATGATAAAAACGTAAAACAAAATATTGACGGAATTCCAAATACCATCACGAGAACTACAATGCTCCACGGTTGCACAAGCTCTATTCGACTAAGCTCATTGCGATAATTTTGATCGTTTTTAATTGTTGTTTGTTTTGTTGTTGTTGTGAACATGTTCTTTGAATTAAACCGGTCGCCAAAATAGCGAATGTTAAGCATAACCATTGGTTTGTACGTGCAAATAAGATTGTACGAGTCAGATTCGTACGCGTAGTGTAACGTTGAAAATATCATAGGAATAACACATATGGTGAGACATATGCACCAAACAAGCGTCATTATGTGTACCTGAAATGCGTATATAAAAAGTTCGTGATACTTTTTTGTTCTGATTATGCAACCATTAACGCTTTACTCTATGACCATTATTTTGACTCCCTTGAAAATTTGCTTACCAGTAAAAATAGCAAATGGCGTTCTCACTTCGAGACTGAATATTCTGTAAGGGAAGTAAAAATACCATATGGTAGATATACTGTGGCTGTAAAAAATGCCTGTATGCTATTTTACCATAGGAATAGTTTTCGATAGGAGTAAAAATACAATACTACACTGGAAATGTCAAAACTGAACGTTTAATTTGCCAAATCCTCTTCAAAAACTTATTTGTCTCTTTTCGAAGCTTAGAGTACGCCGTAATATCGAATCAATGTATTAAGTTTAAAATAATACCTTAAATTTTCGAAAACATATGGACCCGGCGTTCATCACTGACAAACATCGCAAGCCTTTTGTCGGATTACGAGGCATATTGAGCAGTTTTTCGACACACACCAAAATTGTTATGTATTCAGCGGCTGTTCCAAGTGTTACGTATGTCAGCCCATAAAGGCCGCACACTGAAATTAAACAATTCATTACGAAGGGAAGGAATTGACAATTCATAGACAGATCTGCAAATAAACCGAAAGTTTGTATTATTTATTTCAAATGTTGACCTTTAATTTTTAAGGGTGATTGCTCGATCGAGTCGGTTAATTAATTGCATTATACTGACGGTTCTAAAACCAATATTTGCTTTGATTCCATAAATTAATTGTCATATAATATCGCAGCTATAGATGGGCACCGGATATCCGGAAATCCGGATATGAAAAATATGCGGATATGTATCCGAAATGAAACGTGTATCCGGATATCCGCCGGATATCCAAAATGCTTTTGTCTAAAAATTTTTTGGAATAATTTGCATGGTTTCACCACCAAAGTAGCCGGGACCAGGGTTGTTGGCCGGAAACAAATTACCGGAGAAAATGTTTTTTTCCATTTTTTCCATTTTTTCTGAGGGGGCGGAAAAATGGAAAAAAATGGAAAAATATTAAACGATTCTTAAATATAATTTGCAAGTAAATATGGTATAAAATAACTTTCCTAGGCAACATCCAACTAATTTTCATGCAACACATTAACAGTGACCGTTTGTATATGTCCACCAGGATACATTTGCAGCATATAAATATATAAATGAGTTTAAGAATTGAAACTTTGCAAAGAGATTCGATGTAAAACTACATAACCATCTTGTTCGGCTCACTCACCAGGTTTCGTCGACAGTGGGGCGGCCAAAGTTAGGGGGCTCAGAATTGAAAGCTTGCTTTTACCGTGTGATTTGACACAAGAATACGTCTAGCTTCAACCTCGCTTTGCTCGCGAGGTTGCAGCAATTGAAAGGCTTCGCTGTCAGAAAAAAAAGTATATTGGGATTTAATATATACCTACAAAAACAAGCGTGAGTTGTTTAACTCACTCCACTCATGAGTTTTTGATGTTCCGATGACCTCCTCCGGTTATTCCATGCCAAAACTTAAATTTTTAAAAAATTCGAATTTTAAGGTTCCAAATTCCTCCACTGGACTCAAAAAGTTTTTGTCGAAAAATTAAACAAATTATATACCTTGTGACACAGGTTACGGAGCTAAGACGAATATTGCTACATATTTTCCAATTAGACGTCTCCCAAACGAGTCAGTGATATATATTTATCCAACTTATCGAAAAAAATTTTGGGTCCCAGGGGAACTTGTGGCCTTAAAAATCGAATTTTTCAAAAATTCAGATTTGGGCATGAAATGATTACAAGGTGTCATCCGAAGCTCAAATATGCAGAAACTTTCAAAATGCAAGTTGTTTTGAGCAAACGACGGCTAAGGGAGGGCTAACCGATCACTCAGACAAAGAGTAAACTTTTTCCATTTTTTCCATTTTTTTCCGGAAAAAAATGGAAAAAATTCATTTTTTCCGGTCATCGGAAAAAAATGGAAAAAATTCATTTTTTCCGGTCATAATTTTTTCCAGAAAAAACAACCCTGGCTGGAGCTGACGAAAAAATTCTGTATCCAAGTATCTATTGTGGATTGGATACGCCTTGGTGGGTTAAAATTTGACCAATTTCATTAGAGATAAGGTGAATTTAGTCATTTTTAGCTCATTATAGTTCATTGGAGCAATATTCGAGTTTTTCAATAATTGTGTTAATTGTTTGGATAATTTTAATTATACTGCCGTGCTTACTCTAATATCGCCAAATTATAACAATACTGTAGTGACCCGAATAAAGAAGGGGGGCTGATATTTATTTGACCTCTCCAGAGGGTACCCCCTGTTATTCGGTTACGGACTGTTATTTATTTTTATCCCGTCCTCCGCCACACTTCGTTACACATGTATCCGGTATTGTAAATAACCCTTGAATTGAATGTTTATTTGCCTTGTATCAAAAGCTTTAGTCATAATGCAAGGTTATACTTAGGAATGTACTTTGAAAACTTAAGTACGCCTCAAAGTTTTGAACTCACCTTTCCGGATATATGGATATGAAAAAATATCCGATGCCCATCACTAATCGCAGCTGTATTCGTTTAATAACAAACGCTGTCATTATAAGAAGATTTGACAATATTTGAATGCCCTGTTTCTTCTAACGGTATCAAAACTTAAATTCCTGGGTTTAATTGGCTGAATTTTAATCCAATCCTTTACCAATTAAGATTTGTGTTGTCAAAATGTTTATATGGCTGGCCGCAGGAGGGGACCAAAATTTTATTTTGATGGAGCTAAACTTCAACCGAGAATTGAGACGAGCGAGCAGACAGAATTTTTTGTTTTAATTTTAATATGGCGTTAAAGAGCTTTTTTCACCGTTTAAATTGCCGGTAGCATTTGCCCCCTGTAGACCGTCCTTGTATACGTCCCTATAACGCTGCATTAGCTGTTGTTTCTAAGACAATCAGAAAGTAGGTATGCTAATGTAACTTTCGTTAATAAACTTACACGACTTTCGGCGTTCTAGAAAATCGGAACTCATCGCAGCAAAGATGTCTACCCAGCCAAACAGAGTTGGTTGAAGCAAATATATTGAATATAACCAAGACACAGACGATAGCTCAGAAATCGCACTTGGAGATGTCAACGTTGCACTGCTTGGCTTTTGTTCGTCACGAATCATCCTAAATTGAAATCATGGTATTCCGGTACAGTTTTGTTACAAGTTTTCAAATTAAATTTTCATTTTCAAAAGTTTGTAGCCAAAAAGACTGAAAAACCTGCATCAGTGAATTAAATTAAATCGCAATATCTAGCAATGTTGCTTTCAAATTCTACAAGTCAAAATTATAATGGTTTGGTTATTGACAACTCACACCACAAAAATAACTATTAGATTAATATATAAATTAGGCTTATGGGCTTAAGTTTTAAAGCCTAATAGAATAAATATAAAACTAGGCGTAAGTTCTGTCATCTGCCAACACTAGTGGGAGGAAGTAAATAGGTGCGAAACTCTGTTTGCAGTTTTGATAAAACGTTACTGATATAAGCCGAGTGGACGAAACGTCGTTAGAGTTGGATGTATTTCGAGTTACGTTTCAATTCCTTAGTAATGTTTTCAGGTCTCGGCTAGAGGGCTGTTTGGGTTTCACTGTGTTGACTACTATAGCCAAAAAGCTCAGCTGAGATACAACAGCGAAAACAATGCCGCTCTGAAGCTGTGAAGAAAAAATTGGTTTCCATGTGCACCACATTATAGCTTTTTGGTTTTTAGTATCGTAGGCACCAACGCATTTTTGCACCCCTCAAAAAGCGGTGTGCTGGATATACGCATGATTTTAATCAACTTACTGTCTACATGAATATAATGTCGTAGCGTTGAGCAAAAACACAATTGAGTTGAACACAAAATGAACACCAGCGATAAACATGCGAATAATGAACGGTAAAAATACAGGCTCGTTTGAGTCAAATACATCATAATTGAAAATAGTGTAATCAAATTCATTTCGAAAATCGTCTGTTTTCAATTTGATTCCCGATAGTTCAGTTGCGTTACTTGGCAGGGACGCTGCATCGGAAGATGCATTACGCGACAAAAGCGAATTTGATATTAGCATAATCACATAGTGTTAATTTATATCATCGCAAAATAACTGCTATTTATATATTTCTATTAACTTATCGCTTAAATTACTGTACACAGCCACAGATGTATATAGAGTTCTACTGATTTAGACTCAAAAGAGACCCCATATTAATTAACACAATAGATTGTTCAAAAATAAAAGTGACTAGTACACGTAGTTGCACAAATGTGCATCTGGACTAAGGCTTCTCTGGCCATAGGCTAAACTGTTGTCTCGGCACCTCGTATTATGATAACAACATTAAAATACTGCTTTTTTGATAAGCTGTAGTATTTTTGAGAATATAAAACATATCAGAAACGATAGGTATTCTACTATTCTCAACCACATGTTGAGGTAGGGTCAACGGAAAATTTTCGTTGAGGTAGGGTCAACGACCACTCGTAAACCCTGGGATGGGACATATTTTGTGGCCAGGCCAATTTTTTTATTGTGAACACCGCATTAGTCTTAATTTACATATATATGTAACGTAAACAAAAATCAGTTGGAGCGCTGCCCTAAGTACGTATGTATGGCGTTACAGCTTTAATATATAGATTGAAAAAACTAAATTATCGTAGCACGTTTCTAACAGTTTCATGAAACGGGAACCGTCCAATTAATTAATAATGCTCGAGAATCACCACCCAAAGCGAAAGTTAATTTATGTTTTTTAGGGTTTTTCAGATGCAGAGAGTAGGAGCAGCAACAAATTTGTATCTTGAATTTTATATCTTTTAGACATTTGGCAAACAGGAAATGCACAACAAAAGGACATTAGGTTTCAGTGAGTAATTTAATGGTAAAATTTTTATTAATAGTCTTGTGCCGCGCCTTTGCATAAACATACATTTAGTAGTTAAAAATGGTCTCAAGTAAAGCATATATAGCGCTTGTTTTCTAATCTCGCATATTATAATGAATGATCAAACTTGACAAGGGCGTATAGTGGTTGAATAGGGAAGATATATCCCCTTCTCAAATTTCTGAAAAAGCAAAAATGTACCTCGACAGGCTATAAAAATCAAAATTTTTCTGGCATGTTGCTCTCGCTCTCTAACATGGTTGTTGGCCGGAAAAAATTACTGGAAAAAATTGTTTTCTCTATTTTTTCACGACGGGGCTGGAAAAAATGCAAAAAATGAGAAAATATTAAACGATTTCTAAATATAATTTGCAATTAAATTTGATGTAAAATACCTTTTTTAGATGACATGTAGCTATTAATTTACATGAAACACATTAAAAGTGACCGTGTGTATATGTCCACAAGGAGCAGGATACATTATATGTGCGAAAGGTTGAAAAGTGCAGCATAAAACTATATAAATGGGATTCTGAATTGAACGTTTGCCACGAGATTTAATGTAAAGCTACATATGCATCTCGATCGGTTCGCTCACCAGGTTTCATCGATAGTGGGGCCAAACTTAGGGCGCTTCAAAATTGAAAGCTTGCCTTTACCGTATGACTTCAAGAATACTCTAGTTTCAACCTTTCTTTGCTCGGGAGGATTCAGCAATTGAGGGGTTTTGATGTCATAGAAAACCCAAAAGTGTGTTATGATTTAATATATACTTACAAAAACAAGTGTGAGTAGCTAAGACGAATATTGTTAAAAGTTCCTCAATCAGACACCTGGCTAACGAATTATTATCAAATAACTAAATTTTTCGCCGAACCATGGTCGCTGGTGGCGCCAAATTAGTTATTTGGCAACAACTCGTTAATCTGACTTCTGATTGCAGAAAGTTTAACACCACTCGACACAGCTCTGCAAACTGCGTCAAATGATATATAATTGGGTTTCAAGGGGCTGATTTTGTGGCATTAAAAATCGAATTTTTCAAAAATCCAGATTTGGTCACGGAATGATCATGAGATGTCATCAGAGGCTCAAATATACAAAAAGTTTCAAAATCCAAGCATTTTTGGGCAAACGCCAGCTAAGGGTGGGATAACCAATCACTCAGACAAAGAGTAAATGTTTTCCATTTTTTTCGGTCATAGAATTGCTCAAGAATATTAGCGGTGCATTTAAAGTGAAAAAAATATTATTGGTTTTCGTCAAGCAAACATGATCCCCCTAAATTAGGGGCCTAAATAAGGGTGGTCGGCCACAAACGCAACGTGCGCTACTAAATTTTTTGAACACAAAATGTACCCAATTGCACATTCTTGTTAAAAGCAGCAATAATCCACTCATGTTAATACTAATACGTGATTTAGCATCTGGCGAAGCACCTAATATTTTATTTAGCTTTGTAGAATGCATGAAAAATATTTCCAACTTTTTAAAACCCAGATTAATAGAAGATATAGAACATTAAATCCTCAGCACATAAGTGACAGTTTAGCATGATTTAGGATTCAGATGCAGAAAGCAAAATTTTGTGTTTTCAGAATTACGCCTTTCGAAACTTATTCTGTATTCAACAGAAACTTATTTGCTCCTGATAACAGATTTTGCAGAGCGATACTTGGTTTTCCTATCTTCTAGACAAGCACTTACTTTCACGAAGTATTTATTCTTTGTTTTTTCGAAAACTTCACAAGATTCAAAAGTAAAATTATGACAAGTTTGATCACAAATATATATATACGCCTAGTTTTAGTTTCTCGTTTGCTTTGCTCGCGAAATTATATTCACATAATGGTCATATGGCGGATTACTATATCCAGTACAAAACAAATCGAACTACGATTTAATCAGAAGAGTACCAGATTTTGCTTCAATGGGTCCGCCTAACCTTAGGAACAGCCCTTACTATAATCTACAATCTAGCGCGCATCAGTGTGGTAAAATGCAAGACTTTTACGCATAACATCAGGCTAAAACCGTAACAACTGAATGGTTTTACTCAAAAAATTATGTAATTTTTCTCATTTAAAAATTAAGCATAGTTTTTTAAAAGAAAAAAACAGACGCTTCAACTGATTTTTGATTACCAGCATGGTTTTTAACGCGTAACTGCCACGTCTAGACGACGTGTAACTCTGTGCGGAAAAAACAGAACAAAACAAGGTCTGATCTAAAAAGCGATGTCTTTTACAGTTGACCCTTTCTTGTTCATCCTTTTTATTATCCATTCGTTTTGTTGCTAGTATAGTTATCTCACAAGTTGCATCACCGTGGCTACTGGCGGCAACCACCGTGTTGCTTCCATACAGGAGCCGGGCACCTGGATATTTCTGATAAAACCAATCCGCCATGCGAGTTAAATTAGAGATCACATTATTCACGCTTAGACTTAGGCATAGGCATTTAGCTGCGATGAGAACTGGGCATCTGGGCACCTTTCGTTTAAAACGAAACAATTTAAGTTTTCTCATTTCTCAATTTCACAGATCGGCGGCTAGGATACAACAGTGGACGCATTTCCAATGTGGGGCAATTTGAAAAAATCAGTCGATTACTTGTATTTCTGGCTAAGCGAAAGTATAAAGCGAATATAACATGAACATTACACGCCGTTTCTACTTTTTCATTAGTATTTTGCTAAAATCAGAGCATTTCGCAAAGATCGAATATGAGTTGGTCCGTTCGGGTGTTTGGCTTGTCCCAAATAGCATATATAAATTTGGCAAGAACGGCTTTTTGAACGAGCATTTGTCCAATAGAATGACTAACCAAATCAATACAGGAGTTTACTTAAAGATTTTTATTTCAGAGTTGGAACCTATCCGCATCGAGCTTTCCTGGTACCCAACACCGTGCCAACCGACCGAACAGTGTCCGAGTGAGCTCTTGTTGTGTTCAATGCTTCGTGCAAAAAAATCTATCAAAGCCGAACATATGTGGCACCAATTTTTGACCCATGGGGAGAGTAAAACAGAACGTGGGTTTGCGATTGTAATCAAAACTGCTAAGTGATGTAACAAACTCAAAGGCAACCATTAAAACACGAAAAAAAACTATTTTATGTTGTTTTTTATTAAAACGTATTAAATATGAGAGAATTAATCTTTTAGTTTGCACTTTGACGCCTGCCATGGCGGGTCAGAGGGCGGGGCTCTTAGTTCGCAGCCATTCGCCTTGCTTAGGATGAACAAACAACTTTAGGATAGGCCTTTGAGGAGTTCACATGACCTACAATCGGGAACAATTTTTACAAGGGAAGAGAAGTTTTTCGAAGAGTAAAAAAATCCGTGGCACCTCTTTGCCTATGATGATAATGCGGAATTAAAAATTCGTTTCACCGGGAACCGGAATAAAAGGGTGACCAGTGGCTCGATTCCCATCGAAATGGTCTCCTACCAACTGAGAACCAACAGTATAAATTTCAGTTAAAAGTAAACTATAGCCATCACTAGACGTCATTACAATCATAAAAAATGTAATCTAGAATCCAAACCCACTCTTTTATACACCTACGAGAAACCTGGACGCCCCTAAAAGTAGCATGGGCCGAAGGAACACTAGAGCTCCAATGTAGACGATTTGCTTCTAGATTAAACACAAGCAACCATGTCTGGCTACTCGTTTGCGAAGTTTCGGCATAGTTCTAGTAACAGTTGTAATTATAACTTTTATCTGCTCTCACACTCATGGCTTTAACGGACACGTACCATTCAGCAGACTCATTCCAATCTTAATATTAACATAACGAAGTATCGAATTTAGAAATAAGAAATGACAATGCTTAATAATTTTTAAAATTTGTATATTGGCCGACCGCCGGCCAATGACTGGCCGGTCGGTCAAACGTCGTGTTGGCCGTCATCCGGCTGGCCAGTAGAAAAATTGGTAATTGCTATTTTGCACAACACTAATCTGCACATTCCTTATATTGTAAAGTATTCGACGAAGGTCTTTGTAGAAGTTGGAAAACTGGCTCCTGAAAACGCAAAAAATCGACAACGGAATTTCCGGCAGAGACTGTACTGAAACCGTTTGCCGGAATTGAAGGCAGTTTTGTACCATACGTGCGCGTAATGCCACAATATTTGTGGCCGATGTCTTTTTATTTTGAAACGCATAACATTAGTATAAGCATATTCCTACGCCTAAGTATAAGATTAGTCTAAATCTTAAGCTTACTCTATTATGGTCTGCGAAGAAATGATCCGCCGTCTAATTATGGGCCATGTTTATCAGGGTACACCCAGAGGTCCGCATGCAGCTCCGGCTCAAAATCGTTTCGGGAGTTTGGTCTTAAGTTTTGGTGCATTTTTTGGAGCATTTTAGGACAAAGTTGTCAGAATGCCTTTAAAAATAAGTCTAAAGCAAAACTTTTTATTACAGTATCTTAACGGCGCATTTGAAACACAGTTCTATGAGTCTGTGATCAAAATACAACACTCTAAACCGCTACTGGTCGTAGGTCAGTTTTATGTTAGGAAAACATTAAATTGCCGGGGGGTGGGCAAATTTTTACAAAATGGTGTACTTTTTCAGTAAGTTTCTGTATAAAAATTTGCCCGAACACACCTTTTAAGTGAAAATTTGTTGTGAGGTGCATTTTTATATAAAAATTTGCCCGGGGAATATTTTCACGGGTGGCAAAATTTTTCGTGAAACCGGCACTGCATAGCACCCAAAAATACCTGGTTGGACGACCCGATTTGAAGAAAAACCCGGCGTTACAGAACAAAATGAAATTTAAACACTCCACTGGATCGAAAAAATAGGTTTTCTGAGAAGCTTGTATACAAACATATGTTTGGCTTTTCGCTCGCTTCGCTAATGAAGTTTTCCCCTGGCTTTTGATCCTATAATGTTGCTAACTAGCATATATTTTATAATCTTTTTGGCAGAGTGAAACTAAGGTAGAAGCTAGGAATCGGATTTCCACTGTAACCAAGCAAAACTAAAATTTTGCTTTGGGATTTAATATTATAGATAGTAAACTGAAAATTTTTCGCTTAACCCTTTCTCACGTGAATATTTTTTATTTCCCCTGAGACCTACTTTTATGCTAGGATTCGAACTCGGGTGACTGGCGTGGGAAGCGTATACCATCACCACTCAGCTATAGGAGCTTGACGCTCGAGCCCGAGGGGGCTCTCACGTCTTGTGGTGATTTAGTACTATGTATACGTGTTGCAATTGTTAAACACGGTGCGATATACATTCTTTAACGTATATACACTGCGCTTAGTTGCCTATAGGCAACTCAATGTGAGAAGGGGTTAAAATTATATCTGGTTTTGCGCTTATTTCGCTCGCGAGGTTCAATAAATCAATTGTCCACACATGTAGTATCTGCGTTGCATTTTATTCTTCAATAAACTCTAAATCGAAGTTTTGCGAGGGGACTTAAAACGATGTCGTGTTTAGCTTCTCAGCCGCTTCGCTGCCGAAAACTATTCTACCAGGTGATGACTTGATGTACGATTTGATTGGGTGTGTTCACTCGATCGCAAAAATTTAAACTGCCTTAAAGAGAACACGAAGTGTTAGCTACCAGAGATAACTCGTGGGGTCGGTAACCACGGAGCTTCAGATAAAAGCTTTTTATTCGCTTATTCACCAGCACCACTATCCAAAGAGCTGACGTATGGTTTGTGATGCAACTCGAGTAACTCTAAGCACGGCCTCGCGCCCCTGGGTTAGTTCACGTGTCATTTTGTTCACTGGTTTTTGAAAAATTATATGATGAAAGTTAAGAGAAAGACGTGACTGTTATTTAACCTCTGGGCTTCCCGCTAGCTTAATCCGGCCTGGGCTCACTTGAGATATAATCATCTATCGAACTATGAACCTGAACCTAAATAATTATAGGCTTCGGTATATGTATTTATCTTGTTATTTTCATCTGCGGTTCGTAATAGACAGTTTGTTCAAATACCTATAAAACCAATGAACGCTTTCACTTGACACCGCTGTAGCTGTATTCAAAACGCACTACGCAAAACGTTCCCGGAATTAAAAAAATGACCGATTACCAGATGCTATATATAGTATTAATAGAACTGCCACAAAGCACATTATCCTTTCGTCCAACATGCACGACCGCAACCTGAGGGACGTCGCCAGAGGGGCTTAAAACCGATTTAAACGTTTGAATAAAACGCTTTTATTCATTTCCGAAAATTCAGAACGCAAGAAAAAATGCAGTTTAACAAGCTTTAGGGTCGCATCTATGAACTTTAAAGGTCCAAAAATTCTATCATTATGCGGCATTTATACACTGCAGAAATGAAATTCTAATTGCGTCAGCCTGGGACGACCGACGGAATAACTAATGCTATAGTTGGTTTGTGGTTTCGATGAAGAGTATATTATAAGATGGATGGCAGTAGAATCGTAGCTCCAAGGCCCGAGCATCTAATGGGGTCAGTAACTATTGTTTCAAAAATAAAAATGTTGGAGGAATAGTATTTGTGAACTATGGTTTTCGTCACACTATTTTGAGGAGCCGCAAGACATATCGGAAACAGTTCCCGGTGTAACATCCAAAAATGCTACCTCTAAAAAGCCCGAGGTCAACCAGCTGGCCTTCCTGTGTATTTTAGTCAGGCCAGGTGACCGTCTAAGAATACCCCCTTATTTATAGGCAACTTTGCTTCTGGAGATTGTTAAATTTATTTTTCATGCTTTTATAAAACTAACTGATATCAGATCCGCGCATATACATTTGATAGAAAATTTTCAAATGGCAGAAAACCAGTCTGAGCCTAATCGCATTCTTTCTTTGCTGAGTTAAATTGCGCTACGTTGTGGAGGAAGTGTTAATTCGCAGATAACGAACAGCCGGGGCAACAAATATTTTAGCCACAGCTGATTGGGAAAATATACATAGGTCAAACTTTGCTGAGGTCGAGATTCTACTTGTCTTGTAGATACCTTTATTCGACAAGATAATCAATATACAGCGGTGGTTCCTGAAATTTCTGATGTGGAGGCGGGCTTTTAAAATTATGAAACGCCATTTTACAGTATGTTATATATGTGCCAATTTTCTGAAGCGGAAAAATTCTGAAGTACTGTATTGACCCGAATAAGAGGGGGTAATAAGAGGAGGGTCTTCATTTTGAGTCCGAATCAATAGGAGCCCGTATCCCTAATAAGAGTCGTAAGCTGATAGAGTCCCTAAGCCCTAATTAGAGTCCATAAATGTCAATTAACCCTAATTGTAGAGCATAAATGACTCCAGGACCAAACATTGAGTTCGAAACTTTAAAGCGTACTTAAATTTTGAAAGTACATTCCCAAGTATAAACTTGTATTATCGCTCAAGCTATTGACACAAGACAAATAAACGTTTGATTCAACGGATAATTGCAGTACCGGATATATATCAGTAACGAAGGCTCCGGAGCGTCGGTTAAAAATATATAACAGTCCGTAACCGAATAACAAGGAGGGTGCCCTAGGCCAAATAAATATCAGTCCCCTCTATTATTTGGGTCACTACAGTAGGACCTTACCATTTTATCTCAGAAAAAATTTATAGCGGGGTGTACGCCATCTTGTGCCGCCCCTCTGTATCTGCTAGTGTATATGGTTGAATAAGGTATTTGGGAAAGTTTCTGACACACATATTATGGCCGGGTAATATGTTGGATTCATGGATTAATAATTTATTCATACAAAAATTCTTTTTGACTTCATGAATACGTGTGGTAAACCAGCAATCTTATAATGAAATTATGTGGGGTCAGATAAAGTAAGTGTGAGTGCTAGCAAATGTTTCGCCTAACACAAGATAAAGTCGACATTTCTAATCTAATAAGTGTAAATGTTTCGACATGAGTTACTTATTTTACACTGGAAAAATGGGGAGTCAAATTGACTCTCTCCGAAATAGGCTTTTCGGGACTACACAAATTGAGTCAAAATTCGATTCCGCCAAAGTCAAATTCGATTCACTGAGTCGCAAGTTTCATTCTAGCGGATTCGAATTTTTACTCAATTTGTGTAGTCCAGAAAAGCCTATTTCGGAGAGAGCCAATTTGACGCACCATTTTTTGCAGGGCCCATGTACAGAACAGGTCCGGAACAGTAGTGTAAGCATATTCCTAAGCCTACGCCTAAACCTAAGCCTAAGCGTATGGATAAGCCTATTCCTAAGATTAAGCATAAGCCTAAGCCTAAGCAAAAAAATTAGTCTAAAGCATAAACTGACCGGAAAACGATCCGGCCCTGTTCTGTACATGGGCCTTTTGCAGTGTACCTGGTTTCATCGCGTCTTAACTTTTTCCTTGGTCCGTAGCGACTGAGAAAAACTGAGTGTCGCATGTCCTGTTGCATGGGCCAGTAACCGGATACTGTATTGACCCGAATAAGAGGGGGTAATAAGAGGGGACCTCCATTTGGGGTCCGAATCAATAGGAGTCATTATCCCTAATAAGAGTCCGTAAGCGCATAGAGTCCCTAAGCCCTAATTAGAGTCCATAAATGTCAATTAATCCTAATTGTAGCGCATAAATGTCTCCAGGACCAAATAATTTTAGTTCGAAACTTTAAAGCGTACGTAAATCTTGAAAGTACATTCCTTAGTGCTTAGTATAACCTTGTATTATCATCGTTCAAGCTATTGACACAAGACAAATAAGCGTTTGATTCAACGGATAATTGCAGTACCGGATATATATCAGTAACAAAGGACGGCGGAGCGTGGGTTAAAAATAAATAACAGTCCGTAACCGAATAACATGGGGGTACCCTCTGGAGAGGCCAAATAAATATCAGTCCCCCCTCTTATTTGGGTCACTACAGTACTTTGAAAATAAGTTGCAAATCAAATGTAACGAGTGAATGTATTTTTATAAAAAACACTAAAAAGTATCTTACGAGAAAACTAAAATTGCTTAGTTGTATTTATGCAACCTTTTAAAAGGCTTCATTTAGGCTCAATTATTGTGTACTTGAATATAAAATGTATCGTTGTGGTGAAAGATGTTCCTTATAAACTCATTGTCCATGGTAACAGAATTGTACCCTGTGGTACGCTAGAAGCTCTGGTAATTTTGATCCTATTAGAGCTTCAGACTAATGGTTTAGCTCAATTTAAGGCCATTAAAACAAGCTATTGATTGTTAAATTTGTATTGGAGGTACTTCTTTTTATTGAAACCTTATATTTTAACAACATGCGTCATGATCTTGCATGCACACTGCAACAGAAAGAGCCAAAGCAGCCACCCCATACCCCAATTTGGGGGCCCCCACTTCTAAAGGGACCTCCAAACCGCCGACGCTGATATGTCTGGCTTCTCGTTCATTTCGCTCGCGATTTTCACTGTCCTACGTTTCCGCAATTTTTTAAAGGGCTTTAGACACTACACAGGCCTTAATACAATAACCACCAGGCTGCTAAATGCCAACAAATTTTCTCGATCGCTACACTCGCTGGCTTACAATTTTATTTAATATAACTCTATTAAATTGAAACAATAAAAAAGGTTTTAAAACAAATGGTTGAGTGGGGTGTGTCACGTTCAGTCTCCACTGGTTGGAGCATATGAAGATTGCAAAAGGTTTTACCTAAAATATGAGCTGTTTAGTTAGCTACTGTGAAAGAAAATGTCAAAAAAATTTCGGCTGCGCGCGATGTTTTATTCATTTTAAAGGTGACTTTGGTTTCTAGATCCATCATTTTGCAACTTCTGTGTGAAACTGTATTTGGAAGGGTGTCCCCACAGCTATCAAACACGAGCGGGAGCCCCGACAACCTTAGATCAAACATCGACCAATTTTGTCTAGCGCGGTTAAAAACTTTGGATCATTTACCGCGTGTGATACACATCTTTACCCGCGGGTATTCCCGCGACTGAAATACTTTAATCGACCCGCATTTACCCGCGGGTAGCCGTGGGTAAAGTCTCACTCTGGTTCGAATACGCTTGTGCTCAGGAAAAAACTTTTTTCTGATCCTCATCAAAGGCAGCCTGTAAACACTTAGTGCGGAAAAGCGCCATGAATCGCATGAGGCATATATACCAAAAATGCAACTCCAATTTTTTGATGAGAGTCAGTCGTTGCACGACAATGATATACGTACCCTGCAACTGTGATTAAATCTTTTCAAATCCGCTAATTGCATAAGACGTAAAACGACCTGTGTTAAATACAAGGGACTGCAAACTCGGAGATACAGATATCGGGTTAATTAGAGGGTAGGAGGCTTAGAGTTAGAATTAGAATTATGCTTAGGCTTAAGCTTACATTCGGGCTTAAATCCAAGCTTGCGTATGGAGCACGCCCTTATGGGCCTACTGAACTGCTCGTCAGTACAACTGTTTTCTGGTTTTGCTATTCCCTTCGCCAATAAGAAGCCGTTATAGTTTTCAAACACGCCCACGAGTGTTCAGTTTATTTAACTTAAATTTTGACTAATTTTTGAGATCTGCCAACACAAATGTCAGTGTTACTGTTTTGAAATTATAAATTTTTTAAGCAGTCGCGGCTAAGCAAAGAAAGACTTTGTGTTTCTGCTGCATAAAAGCAAATAATGTGATATTTGATCTGTTTGTTGGTAATACAGAGCCCAGCTAATAACAAAGCCTGCTTGCTGCGATTTTTTTCTGTGATCTTTTTGTAAAATTCTAAGAAATGTATATTATATTCGCGGTTCATTAAGCAGTAAAAGCAAAATGTTAATTGCGGAACCGCTTTTTTACAATTTCTTGGTGATTTGCGACTTTTTTCATAATCGAATAAAATTGTTCGCAGGGGCCAAGCGCAGTTTCGGTCTCAGATGTGCTTCTGCAGAAAACGACAATCGGCGCAGGTAGAATTTTTGCCGAAATTTTCAGCGCTTTCAGTAGTGAGTCCACGATTATTATTAAAGGTGACAAATTTAACATAATTTACATTTTGCTGGCAGGGCCAAATGTTCCTTACTAATATATAACGAAACAAGTAGGCATGTCGGAAATTTTCTACCCAATAGCATTTTAGTTTGTATAGTCTAGAGCCTATTTCGGAGAGAGCCAATTTCACTCACCATTTTTTTGCTGTGCACAGATTATAAAAGTTTTTGACTGTCTTAGCATTTACATATTCTTGTATCGAATTGATGAATATTCTATAGCAAGAATTATTGGTATAACCAAGAGTGCATAATACAAGAGTGTGCAACTCTTTGGGTACCGCATGGTACAAAATGTACCAGCGGGCGTTGCGTTTTTGGCCGACCCTCCTTTGTTTACATGGGGATCGTTGTCACATATAAAAACCCAAATTAAACTAGAAGCGGAGCAATTTTTATTGCCGGATACATAAAGTGTTATGGTTCACACAGGTTGTACCCCCTAAATACAGGGGGTAGGCATGTTTTACATTGAACTACACGTTGAGCGATTTACAGGTTAATGCACAGATTTGATGCTGTTAAATTAAAAATTGCATACGTTTTGTTTAAACGTATTAAAAACAGCCTGACTTGTTTGTTTTAGACTTCTTTGCAACAAAATCAAATTTTGTCTATCCTGGTCAAAAATGACCTTCGATATGGCATTTCTGGAGTGAAGCCCGTCATATATGCTTCAACGAGCAGCGAAAACTACAGTTGTACTTTCAACGCAATGAGTAGTAAGGTGTCGTTAGGCAATCGTATTTTGACTGGAGCTACTGATTGGCTGCGTGAAAGTGCTGTTTCAGAACATCACCCAACTAGCAACGTTAACTTTGCACACGAGGCAATATTCCCAAGCGTAACTAATTAATATGCACGCGACACATATGTTTCTATAGTTTTAAGGCGACGCAGTTTAAAAGCGCAAACTAAATATTGACAGTTACTAAATTTTAGTTAACAATTGAAAGCGAGGTAAATCAAAATCGCAGTGTTAAGATGACTGTATAGGACGGTGATTTCAGTTGACCATACATAATTTCGATTTAGACAAATTTTCTCGTTTTTGCCAACAGCTAACATGAAGATGCCAAACATTTATTTTTTTCTTGCAATGATACAAAAACTCGCAGCAATAAACGTTCTGAAAAAAGAAATTTCAAAATTCTAATCCCTCTTCTTTTCACAAACCTTTAATCTTAGCCGTAGCGAAAGCAGATGTCACCGCCCGACGGCAGTGTAACAATGAACAACATGCTACTGATAAATTAAAGCACGAATAAAATTGACTTGTAACGAGCTATATTAAGCTGCGGTCGTTTAAAGGCTCGATTTTGATTTACATATAATCAAGCCAAACTAATTAATATAGTTAAGTAAAGCGTTTAAACTTTAATAATCTGGCAGTATCTGCCTATAATTTCGTAAGCTGTGAAAATTCTATGTTAATTACCGAAACTCAATTGTTAAATCTTCGTTAAAAATCAGTGTTTCACGAGAAATTCATGGTGAACGTATTCCATCAACTACTGTTAACTTGTTCAATATAGACTAAGTAGTTGAACAACTCACAAAAATAAAACCACTTTGTAAATTCGAGAAAGACATTTATAATGCTCGATTTCAAAATTACTCTCTAAATAACATGTTTTCATAAATATGAAAACGAAAAAATCTATATCAATAGCAAAATATTCTGGAAATGACACTTTATTCAATTCAGTTTGACTGGCCGGTAATCAAATAACCCTCTTATATTCGGGACAGACTTGGAGGGTCACCCGCATAAGGCTTATAAATAATTTTCAATTTCGAATATTTGCTTACTTTTGCTGTACTATTCAAGGACCTGAACGCAAAATGTCAGACGCTCTTGACAAATTCAATCAAGTTAAGTGCAATAAATCATCAACATTTTAGGTTTTAATCTTTCCTATTACGAAGAACATCAGACTATAAACCTTTACGATCAAGAGCGGCAAAGACTTTTGGACCCTTCATCAGAGTTTTTGAAATTTAAATTTGTTAGATTTTAACACAACTTATGTTTGCGCTCAGGCAAAGCTCAGGCTCAGAAATAGGCTTAGTCTCAGGCTTGAACTTTCGCCTTAGGCTTGTGAGGAAAGTGTACAACAACCTGACAGAACTAATAACCGCGAAGCAAAGCAGCACTTAAAAGGTATGTACTTCATTTTAAGGGAATTTGTATATACCATATAATAAATGTATCTACTACTGGTCAACGGTATTTAGAATTCTTTATGTCGCAAAAAAGTCTGCCTACGTTTAAGAGTGTACAGTCGATTTTATTGTACTATTCAAAATGAACGAGTGATGGCCGATCAAAGTTGCAATGGTTTTTAGCTCGCTTTGAAACATTTAAAATTCGAGCGAAATTGTATATAAATAAAACCACAACATTAAAAATATACAGCAATTATTTTAAGATCAAAGAAGAGAAAGACAAAAAAATCGGTTTTTCATTGGTTGTTTGGTACCCAAGCCTGTTTATGTTGTGTTGCGTTCATAAATTCATTCGCTCTGTTATCATGGAGGATAAAGATTTACACAGACAGAAAAGGCCATGGAAGTTGTAACTTTGCAATGACTGAATATTATTTCTGTTAAATACACAAGCTATAAATACATATGGTAAAAGGTATGGCCCTTCCCGAACCACTACGAAACACAAAGTGGTACGATGGTATGTAGTATAAACCTGCACAACGATAGTGTCGGTCGGTACTGCCGCGGGACCGACAAATTCCGTACTTTTATTGCATTGGGGCAACCGGAAATTAACAAATTCTAGGATTCGAGTACATGAGTAATTTAAAACAATTGTCCAATAGGTCATAAGTATACAAGTACTTATAGTAACGTTTACGGATCTTGTTTGTGGTGTTTGCTGTTTTTCCGCAGGTCTCCAGTAGAGTAAACTTACGCATTAGAGTATTTTTGGTAGTAGGCGTACGCTTGGGCTTAGTAATATGGTTATACCACTGTAACGTCCCTCAACGTAATATTGGCCATGATCATTTTAGCCTAACTATGTTGAACTAGAGAACAGATATTTTTAGCAAAACCAAAGCAGAAAGTTTGTCGAATAAACAAAATTTGCAAAAACTAATCTTGGTGCTATTAGCAGCCAGCGAGAAACAAAACGCCAACGACGACTTACAATTTATAAACTAATTAATCACACTCATCTCCGCAATGCGTGTGCTGAACTTTCGTGACATGCTTTTCTACATTACTTTAAGGACCAGGGTTCTTGACAAAAATTAGTTTCGTGGGTATATCCTCCAGTTAGACTTTTCTCGAATGCGCGTAGCGAGTGAAATATTTTTACCTACACAAACAATATATTGTCTTGAAATTGCAAGACTCTCACTTAATGTCTGATATTTCAGACATTAATAGCCTGGAACAGGTCAGATATTCGTGTGTGAAATAGTCAAAACATAAATATCTTATATATATATATTCAAAAAATTACTTAGCCAATTTATAAGACAAAAGTTTCTTCCTTACAAGAAATGGTTGTCTTATATTCATGACTAATGTTCAGATTTTTATGTATGTAAAAATGTTTCTCAGGTTATATTTTTAAAAGTGTATATAAATAACCAAATTTCAACGATATTTCGGGTTGTAGCTCTGGCTCCCACCAACCTTAGTTTACGTATATGACATATTTTAAATTGTAAAATTAGGGTACTTGGCTGAGCTTTAGCCCCCAATTTTGGAGTCGTTTTCTTGGAAATTTTTTTGTCTAGTATTTCGTGGAAATATGTTTATATTTCAGATACATTTCTCTTCATTGTTCATGAAATAATTAATAAAATTTCAGACTTTAAAGTCTGAAAAATTTCAGACACATTTCTGAGAAATTAAAGTCATAACTCTGAAATTTCAGACATATAAAGTCTGCAGTCTGTATTAAAATTTAAACATAATCGTCTTAAATTTCATACAATATTTCTTGAATATAAGACAATATATTTTGCGTGTATGGAATTCATAAGATTATTCTATATGTAGATACCCTTATCCATCGCATATTAAGAAATTTCTCGATGATATTTTCAGCTATCCTCATTTTATTCACCGACGGCAGAACTACTGTTTATGACAGCGACCATACCTACGTCATTCGCCTTTTATACTGATGCCCACAAATTTGCTGTGCTTTTCCGGTAAACATTTATTTTTGAGTTATAAAATATACGAGACATATATGATCATAGGACTTCCGGTGTGTCAATTCTACGAGACAAAGTTTAAAGATTACAGTCGAATGCC
Source organism: Enoplolaimus lenunculus (assembly GCA_030248215.1). Taxonomy (NCBI): domain Eukaryota; kingdom Metazoa; phylum Nematoda; class Enoplea; order Enoplida; family Thoracostomopsidae; genus Enoplolaimus; species Enoplolaimus lenunculus. The sequence goes on along the minus strand of JASANG010003379.1, from coordinate 2,253 downwards.
CGTGAACATTGATTTGGACGGGGCAGTCTGGAAGTGATTTTGCGACGACATCCACTTTTAGTGTTTAATATTAATCAATCTGATGCGGTCTCGAGACTTTATAACAAAAGAGTTTTAAAACCAAACTATCGGTAAATTTACAAAGCATTTGTTTTTCACATTAAAAACGGCAGCTGGTATACTATGGAATAAAGATTGATCCGTTTTTTATAAAACAAGAATTGCATAGATAAAAAATTCAGCAGATTGTGAAAGTGTTATTCAATATAAGGCGTGAACTCAAACAGCCCCTAAAAGCGGCAATGGAGACGGGGTAAGCAAATGCTCGAGTGAATTCTTTAAAGAATTCTATTAATTACTCGAAATTAATTGAGCTAATATCTGCAGCAATTAGACATTTCTCGGCCGTAAAACTGTTAACCCTTTAACTCATAGAGTATACTATGAGCAACTAAATACAATAATGTACGAGCAATACACACACTGTGAGCAGTGTTTAACATTTATAACATAAATGCGCAGTGCAAAATCTTCACAAGACGTGAGAGCCGACTCGGGCTCGAGCGTCAAGCTCCTATAGCTTAGTGGTCATCGTAAACGCCTCCCACCCGCGAGACTGGGTTTCGAATCTTACCTTGAAAATACATCTCATATCAAATTGAAAATATTCATGTGAGAAAGGGTTAAGCAATAGCTTAAGATCAAGATTCAATACTGAAGTTGAACTGGAACGTACCTAAATGACTCAACCGTAATGGTAGTTTATCACTAAATTGCCGTCATTTCATTTAACTATATATTATTAGAAGGGAAGTTCTATTACACATTTATTCTCTTTGCGTAAATTCTTGTTTTACGATAACAAAATTGGCGAGCCGAATGAAAAGACGTTAATTTTGGCGGCTTATGCTAGATTAGTCGATTGCACTTGTTATATCTGCCTATTTGTGGAATTGTTTTTGCCTGATAAAATGCGCGTGGATCTGTTTGACACACGAGTGTCATCATGGGGGGCATTGGGGGCCGTGCCCCCCAAAAAAATTTGGCTGGTGCCCCCAAATTCACTAGGTCCAAAATAAACAATCTTGAGATGCAATTGTAAGGGCGCCGCAAAATGATTCGGTGTCCCCGCCAAACTTAATTTTCTGCGGACGCCCCTGTTTTGAAATCTTAAAATTTCAGTACAACTTAACAATGGACCCGTATTCCAAAATGTGTAAAGCACCATGAAACCAGTTAGTGATGGGTTTTCAAAATCACGAAGTTCTATGGTTGCGGATCTCAAATTCTGCGCATAAATAGAACCAATCCAATCTAAAAATATACTGAATTTCAAAGCTCACCAATTACTGATTAGAAAGCTACATGGCCAATCACCGGGGTGTTGTCGGATATCCGTTTTCTTTTCCGGTAAAATCGACCGGAAATTTTATTTTTATGCTCAAAATTAGTTGTATATTGCAGATGGATCTCGCAATTTTTCACTACACATATGCTGTAATTATTCGATATGAAGTATAAATTACGAAATTCATCCAAAATCTAAGAAATATCGGTGCATACACTATTTTTTCTTTAAAAATTTACAAAGTTCGGTGAATTTTAGACACCTCAACTGTGGTGCCAGAAAAATATAACATCTTTGAAACTTTTGTACTTCAATATTCGTTTTACCCTTCCGTTATTTTTATTGTTGGTTTACACCTTGCCTATCACCAACTTGTGATAGGTGTTACCAACATTTAAAAACACAGCTATAGATCTGAAGTACAAAATCGAAAAAAAGATAACACCCGACCGAAATTGGTGAGATCGAACCCACAAACTGGAAATACGCAGTCCAGCACCTATACCACTTGACCATTGGGTCATGATGCAACCATTGTAATACAAACATTTTTAACAGTCCTACGCAAAACGTATATATGTTGTACACAATATGTGTATCATTGATTCTGGTTGTAAAATTATGCAAATTTAAAACATTTAAAGATCAAAAATAGGTTTTTCAAAATCAGGGGGGGGGGCAAATAGGGGTTACTTTTGGGGTCACCTGTGAATCAACCCTCGAAAAAATTCAGTTCTTTTCGCTATTGTTGAAAGCTAAATTTTTACAACTGTCATTTACCCTAGAAAACTTAAATTTCATTAAATAAGTTGTAATTATCATTTTTTGCATTTTACAAATTTGGTAAAATTTACACCCCGAAACATCAACTGCTTTTAATAGAGACGGCCTCCAGGCCGTCTCAA